>CAMOHE010043501.1:49840-67483 GCA_946598075.1 Artocarpus hirsutus | reverse complement strand
CTACATCATGAAGCTCTTCCACCGTGCAAACAGATTTGTTGCTTCATCGGTAGTAATATGCAACATCGCATGGCCCCTCCGATTACTTCCTCTCTCTCACTCATTTCCAACAGCCACCGCCGCTACAAATCATGCCACCGATCTCGACTCGAGAATGTCTTTTCTTCCGTTGATGGTGCGAGATTCTTCTCCTAAAGAAGATCTTTGGCTTCTTGTCGTGCTGCCACCGTATGCTTGCTTGGAAGCTCAGCTCCGACTATGAGATCCGCAAGGAAGTTCAGCTCCAATGATGAGCTTTATGAATGTTTTGTGATCTGGATTTGAAACTGAATCCTTATTTCAAAAATTTTCAGGAGTATAGCTGTTTGTAAGGAGATAAAGCTTAAGGAAATATTTGGTATTTGAGAATATAGCATGTGATATGGTGTAGTATTATCTGCAGTTATTTTTTTGGGCATAAATCAATTTGAAGTCTCATTCATTAACGGAATTAACCAGATAAATCGCTCTACCTACTAAGAACGGCCATGCACCACTACCCATAGAATCAAGAAAGAGCTCTCAGTCTATCAATCCTTACTATGTCTAGACTTGGTAAGTTTCCCCGTGTTTAGTCAAATTAAGCCACAACCTCCACTCCTGGTGGTGTCCTTTCATCAATTCCTTTAAGTTTCAGCCTTGTGAACATACGGGCCCTGAAACCCAAAAACTTTGATTTCTCATAAGGTGTTGGCGGAGTCCTATAAGCAACATCGGTCGATCCCTGGTCGGCATTGTTTATGGTTGAGACTAGGATGGTATTTGATCGTCTTCGAGCCCCTAACTTTCGTTCTTGATTAATGAAAACTTCCTTAGCAAATGCTTTCGTAGTTGTTCGTCTTTCATAAATCCAAGAATTTCACCTCAGAATATGAAATACGAATTCCCCCGACTGTCCCTGTTAATCATTACTTCTATCCTCAAGGCCAACAGAATGGGATTGAAATCCTATGATGTTATCCCATGTTAATGTATACAGAGCGTAGGCTTGCTTTGAGCACTCTAATTTCTTCAAAGTAACAACACTGGAGGCATGACCCGGCCAAGCAAATGTGTAAAACCCCGCTTAATAGAGGGTCAATTTGAGAAAAACAACTTTTGTGGTATTGTTTTTTAATTTTATTGTATTTTATAAGAAAATATAAAACATATTGGCCTCATTTGTTTTTGTTCTCAAAATTTTTAAAAATATTTTTGTATGCTTTTCGAGGTAAAAATTTTAAAAACACTCTCAGTATAATTTTCAAAAAATTCTTATTTTCCATAACAAAAACATTTTCACCTAATTTAAAAACAATAACAAACAGCCCCATAGTATTTCTAATGAATATAAAGACATTATTGTTTTCAAGTTATTTAGGTTAGAATTAGATAAATATGTGTTATTTAATGTTATTTTGGCAAAAGAAATAGTATGGTTCAAAAGGAGGAGAAAATAGTGTAAAACATAATAATGGTAGTAAAAAATGATGTACTATTCAATTTACTCCTCAAGATCACTTGTTGGGCTGAGTCTTGTACAATATTTGGGTCTTTTAAAATTTTTAGAAAACATTACAATATATGACCAATAATAATTATGAAATTAAAATTTAACACAATATTTAAAATATCTTAAAATTGACCTTAATTACATACTAATAATCTAAATGAGATCATATTTTGTATTATATAATTACATATTAATTATTTTAATGATATCATTTTTGAGACATATATAAAATATTTATAAACTGGTACCATATAATTACATAGTAATTATTTTATGAGATAAAAGTGAAAATGTCGGATTTTTTAAAACTATTAGTTGTGAATGTATACATATACATATATATACATATATATATTATGAGATGTTAGCAAATTTCATATGTTTTAAATTAAGTAAATGAAGAGGCCAAAATACCTCCCAAGTAAATATTTTAACAACAAATCTAATTATTATTTTTTTTCTATTCTTCTCTCCCATCTCCTCTTCCTGTTTCTCGTCTCTCTCTCTCTTCTCTATTGGGATACCAAAAAAATGAGCGCCACTCATCGCCATAATCGCACTTTGCTAGTTGCCTTTATCACTTGTCGTCAAACCAAATCCACCACCAATGACGAGAGAGATAGGAGAGAGATAAGGAGCCAAATATGCCACTAAATCGAACCAGATCTGTTCATCATCGGCTTTGCAATTATCACCATGGATGATTGCACTTGTGGAACCTGACCTGGTCATGAAATTATGAGAAGAATCAACTTTGACTTCTACAACAACTATAGAGATGAGAATGAGTCTAAGTTCACCCACGCCATCGTTGTTTGAGCATGCCAATGGAGGAGTTGCAGAGAAGAAACGGGGAAGAGAGGATATATGAAAGGAGGAGAGAGAGGGGAGAGAGAAAATGAGAAAAAACCCTAATCAAAATAAGGGTATTTGGTCTACCTAATTATTTAGTTTGTACAATTGGATTACTAAATTAGATTTAATAATATAAATATACCTGATATTTGCTACTAATAGTTTAAAAATATTACATTTACCACAATTTCTCTTATTTTAATGATGTTATCTTAGGACATATGTAGAATATTTGCAAATTAAAGTCATATTTTAACACAATAAATATAATCAGACTATTTGTCTCATTAACCTTAAGTTTAGGAAAGTCACTCTAAATTGATCAAATATTTGACTCACTTAATTAAACATCTTTCCAAAAATTCAAGAATAATAGGCCAATTGTAATTTTAATTACTTAGATTTCTCCTAATAAGTTCTTTCTTTTCTCTTTTCCTTCTCTCTACCACCCACTCTCTCTCTCTCTCTGATACCCTCTTCTCTTTCTCTCTCAATCAATGTTTTTCGGTGATGTTCAGTTGTGCTCCGACACTTATCACGAAAGAGATCGCCTAGCACCCATCTCTCTCCTCCTCCCTCTCTCTATTTTTTTTTTAATCCTCTCTCTCTTTTCTCCTCATCTCTCTCTTCACAATTGTCGTACAAGATTCCTAGTCCCCGACGACATGATAATTGCGCTGTTCATCTTCTCTAATAGTCTACGCTATCACCTCATTGGAGCAGCTCCAATGTGAGTTTGTCGCAAGGCCTTTAGCGTTCTCCTCTTTTCTTTTTTCCTTGACGACATCGACGGCAATCATGGTGGAGATTAATCTCCATCAACAAAGATCACGTTTGTGCAAGAGCGCTATGCATGAGCACTTGCAATTGCTGGTAACAGCGATCCTCCATGACAGAGAGCAGCGGAGGAAGAGAGGGAGAGAAATGCATTTACCACGAGGGTTTTTTTGTAATTTACAAATCAGTAAGTTTAGATTTAAATTTCAATTATTACTTTTTACACCCCTCTTATTATTCTAAAAATATCGCTCCAATTAAATTGTATTTTTTTTTCACCCACCAACAGTGTCCCTCCAACTATATTCCCCTTGGACCTAGCGCTGTGAGACTTGGATGGATATTGCAAAAAAGCTGGTTGCATTTTTGTGGAGACCTACTTAAGAGATGATTAAAATTGAAGAAGCCGTTCGTTCCATGATTGCATGGCCGATTAATAAAGTCTTAAGGTAAACAAAACATACATCTAAATGATCTAGAAATGAATGACAGAATCGATTTGTCCATTGAAACTACATTTACCGTCCTAAAATAATTGACGGTATAAAAAAAAGTCTTTAGCATGTAATTAACACATGCACCTCAATGTCACAATAGTAATTGCATATAAATTTTCAATTAGTTTAACAAATTATTATTTTGACCGTGTCTTTATGACTTACTATATCATCAACAACTAAAAACTTGGTCAAGAAGAAAAAAAAAAAGAAATCTAAATCCTTATAGTTCTCTTTCACCATTTCACTATCTTTTCTTTTGGTTTTAACATTTCTAATGATTGAATGTTGTCGTCTACTTCCTGTATTCTTTTTGGTTGATTTGATTAAATCTAGAAGTTTTGTTAGTAAGATGGGTTTAGTAATTACTGTTGAAAAAGGAGTACACAGCGGATTTTAATTGTTTTTTAATAAATAAACTCTTTTTCATAAACGAGTTAGATATATTATATATGATAAATCAATAAAAGATCTTACTTACTTATTAGAGTTGGAGCCACACTTCTAACAGAAAATCGTTTGATAGAACCGCTACCCAAAATTACGTCCGAAAGAGTCTCAACTAGTTGATCTTTTTTGCTATTCTCTTTTTCATAATCGGAGTGTAAGTGGACACACGTTGTTCAATTCTTCTTTGGTAACTCTCCGCACAATCATAAGAGAAAAATCAGAATTATTGTTCTAGTGTTAAATAATAATTTCTTAGAGTAATAGAATTTCTTTTTCTAGAAAATCTCTCTCTAAATCCCTCAAGTGACCTCCTTTTAGTGTTAATAATGATATGAAAGCATAGGAATACGTTACCAATTTATAGGGAGTTATTGTGTATCTATTCTTATCAAATTTGGTCTCAAAATTTGAATTAAAAATAAATCCTGAAGTGAAAAGACATAAAATGCGTAATCTGATGACACAGGGGCGATCGACCACCTGGTTGTAACTAACCAGACAGATGTATTTTCAAGCTTCTCAAAATTATCCGATTTGCCTGATTTGAACTGATTAGATAATTCATATTTTATTTGACCTGGATATCCTCATAGAGCCTTAATTTAAATTTAAATAACCCAATATAGAAGTTATCTGATTAAAATAGTCATATACTGAAAATCTCATATTCAAATAAAATATTTTTCACATAATTCAACATGTTCATTTTGAATTAATTCTCAAAATTAATTTAATCAATAAACTAACATGAATTATTAAATTCAATCAATTGAAATTTAGTTAATCTTAAGAATTAACATAAGTTATCAATATGTCGAAAAATACGAAGTATCATTACAAAAAATATTGTGAGCTAGCAAAGGGGATTTAATGGATATATATAGATCAAGCTTCTGTAATTATAAAATATGTCCCTGACACGTATATTTTACAATTATCAACTCTTAAGCTATTTTACTAGAAGCTTAAAGCTACACTCTTAAACTATATATAAATTATGAAACTCTAATAAGCTAAACATCTAGGACTTATCATAATGTGTAACATCCCTATAGGATATTCATAATTGGCTTGAGGATAAATTTAGTTTTAACTTTTCGATTATATTTATCTTATGTTCTATTATCTCACTATAGGAAAACTTACTATCAATACAAATAGTATACCACTTGGTTACACTTATGTATCTAAATGATTGAGTGTAGTTTTTCAATTAGAAGATAATACCTATAAGGGAATAGTATTAACTCTACAAAGAGCTATGAATTTCATATCTATGAATAACGAATCTACGTCATTTAAGTGTCATGTTTCCAACCCACTGGAATATATACCTTCATACAATTTAGGATATCACCTTTTGGTACATCAAAAAGACACAAATTAAGAATACGGGCCCACTAATTCATTTTAGGATTGAGATGTAACACATGTGACTGTATAAGATGTTTGGCAAAATCAGTCATAACTAAAATTTTTGGTCATTGCAGTTACATGCTATTGTAATTAGAGAAAGTGAATTACAAATTTTCACATAATGTAGAATGCTATCAATGGGAGTGGTTTTAGACATAGCGTATATAGTAGTAAATCCACATTTCATACCACATTATGGTGTAGACCCAGTTGACAAAGAGAGAGTAAGAAAGAAGGAAAGAATCTCATCAATAATCTTAAACGCCATGAACATTACGGTTCAAACATTATGAGAGGTAAGACGAGACTTGAATTTAGAACGGTGCAGATTTGTATATAAAAATAAACAAATAAATAAATAGACTACACTTGATTTTCTATGCACCTCACAAGGATTCAAGTCGCAACAGGGCACTCCAATTATTGCATTTGATACAACTGATGGACAACTCAAATTGATAAGACAAAGGGTAATTATTGGGGTCGGGTTCTTGACGACTTAGAGGACATTCGAAAGCTGTGTGGAGGAGGGCCACGTCAGCAGCGTGATGTGTTCATGTAACAGAGTCAATGCAATTCCCACCTGTGCTGACTTAGAGGCCGGTGGAATCTAGACGGGTAATTTTTCTTTTTTCCTTAAACTTTACACATGATAGAATATATATATATATACACACACACACACACACTTTGCCTTCAAGTATTGTTTAGAATCGTTAAATATTTATCTATTGTCAGTATTTGACGTGATTAATTTATAAAACAATGCGGGTACTAAATATAATTGCACCAACAAAAGCCATTTTATGGAAATTCTAACTTACTAAACATAACATTTTGGTGTTTTTATCATGCAGGTTTAAACATGAACTGTGGAGATTACCTAGGAAAATACACAGCTAATGCTGTCAACTTGAAAAAAGTGAATCAATCTGTTGTAGACCAGGCCCTGCTATACAACTACTTAAACACTCATGCGACTCGGGTTTTTTGACAGGAAACCAAAATCGGGTCCATACGGGGATCTTGGTCTGGCTAATGTGTGTACAGATGAGCACAAAAGTAAGGCACTTGATGCTGCAAAGCAGGGGATAGTATTGCTAGACAACAATGGAATTCTACCTTTGTCCCGAGAAGATGTCAAGAACTTGGCTCTTATAGGGCCTAATGCCAATGCTACTAATGCTATGATAAGCAACTATGCCGGTATCCCTTACGGCTACACTAGCCCCTTAGATGGGCTAAAGAAGTATGTGCAAGCCGCAAAATATGAGCCCAGATGTAGCAATGTCAAATGCGGCAGCGATAGCCTTATTGAGACGGCGGCCAAGGCTGCAGCAGCTGCCGACGTCCTGGTGGCAGTGGTGGGCCTAGATCAGTCCATAGAAGCAGAGATGCTAGACAGAGAGAAATTGACACTGTCTGGTTTTCAGTTGTCATGTCAGCTCGTCCTATTGATGTTTCATTTGCCAAGAAATTGAGCAAAGTTGGGTCAATTTTGAGGGTAGGTTATCCGGGTCAAGATGGAGGGGATGCTATAGCTCAAGTCATATCTGGAGATTACAACCCAGGTTTTTTTTTTCATTATTAATGTTTAAAGTTTAGGAAATTTTATAGTAGATATAAACTATCTACTTTTGCCACCGGTAAATACTGTTGATTTCACACTTGGCTTAATGTTTTAATGATCTAATCTATGATTGATAGTCTTTTGTGTTGTGTGATGTAAATTTTAAACGTGAACGCTTATAGAACACATTGTTGAAAATTTAATCCCAGTTAAAATAAGAATACTTAATGATGGTGAAAAATGATAATTTTTGGGTATAAATTCCCTTAACAGCTGTGGACAAATTCATTTTTCCAAACTGTTTTAAAATTCTGAATTGAGCTAAAACTCTGTTCACATTATTAGGTGGAAGGAGTCCTTTTACATGATACCCAAATGAATACACAGATCAAGTGCCAATGACAGATATGAACATGAGATCAAACACTAGCAACAAAAACCATCTATGAGTTTAGACATAGGCTAAGCTACTCAATATTCTCTAAGTTCATCATATCTGCTCCTACCACTGTACTAATCAGGCCGACATCCACTTCAAAAACAAACTGCACTCTACCATCCAACTCTGCCCAACCAAAAGATTTTCTTAACGGCCAAGCAATCGGCATCTCGACCGTAAACAGCCAGAACCGGACGTTCAATCTCTCCGTCAGCGTGAGGAACAGCGGGCCAAGGGACGGATCGTACGTGGTACTAGTGCTCTGGAAGCCGCCGAGATCTAAGGACTTGAGTGGCGATCCGAACGTGCAGCTTGTGCGGTTTGAGAGAGTAGAGGTGATAAAGGGTAAGACAGAGAATATGACTGTGAGCTTAAATGTTTGCAAGGGACTGAACCTTGTGGACAGTGAAGGGAATAGAAAGTTGGTCATTGGACAACCGACTCTCATTGTTGGTTCTCCCAGTGAGCGCCAAGTTAGGCATCATCTCAGTGTGATACTGGCCGAGAGTGGAGATGAAGGAGCCTTTGTATCTATAAAAAATGCTCCTATTATGAAAGTTCTATATATATATATATATATTATGGTACTAATAGATGTTTACCTGGCTGTTAAAAGGGAAAGTGGGTTTTTAATTATGTAAACGTAGCAGCTATTTGCTATTATTGTACTAGGATATTATTTACTCAGCAGTTTAACGAAATCCATCATCTAATCTCAAGTATAAATTAGAAGTTATAATTAAGGAACAACAAGTATAAGTAGTACCTAGTCCTATCACTTTCTTGACAACGTTCTTACACAGGTCAGCATGTTTTTTGCATGTTGTCTGCAGCCTCGGGGGATAACAGTAAGTCAGTAACTTGCACGTGACGAGCATCTTGACCATTTCAGGATCTTTTATTGGAAAAGTTTCAACCACTTTCTAACCAGACATGCTTGCCCTTGAGCTGGACCAATTCCAACTGAACTCACTGAAAAGAACTCTTGAACAAACTCAAAAAAGTTGGAAGTAATATGATGATATAGAGTGGATTTTACTAGGCTCTTCGGGTCAAGAACAACAGAAGAATCAAGTCTCTTACAGCACAATCTCAAGCACCCTTTGACTTTCTTTATCCAGGTAATGCAAGAAGAGTTCCTTCGCATCTGCATTTCAGTTTCAAGTAAAGCTTGTTCCTAAGATCATTAGAGTGGTTGTTTGCTTTTAAAAAAAATAAATCTTTGTTTGTTAGGCTAATTTAAGAAGTTTAAAAACTTTGAACAAATTGTGTGTGTGTGTGTTTTTTTTTTCTTTTTCACAGAAGATGGATCAAGAAGCAACACCTAGAAGAATCATCTTTGTCCTCTTGATGATCACCATGGTCATTCATTCTTGCGCGGCTATCTCATCCCAATCACCATGTCCTCCATCGCCTTCACCAGTGAGTGCTTTCCACAAAATCCCACATCAGCTCTCATTCTTTGTCTCCTCTAAGTCATGCAATTAAAATACTTATTTATTTATTTAGGTTAAAGCCAATGAGATGGACGTGGCAGAAGTTGCCAAGCCATCAAAAGGAGTGATCATGAAGAAGGCCAAGAGAGGGTCGTCCCCGGCAAAATGTAACTCGAAATGCGACGAATGCGTACCATGCACGCCCGTTGAAGTATCAATAAGAACAATTGATGCTTTGGAAGAGAATGAGTACTATCCACAGGTGTGGAGATGCATGTGTGACAACAATATATTTTCTCCTTAAGACTTACACAAGCTTAATGCTTACTGCAATACCAATGAGAAAGCTTGGCGTAGAAGAAACAAAAAAAAAAAACCGAAAATCTTATGGTAGCTACAATGAAACTGAAACTTTTCTGTTTTTTCCCCTTCTACATATTCCTTGATAATGCCATATAACAAATTAGTCATTATGAATAAAATATATCATAATCCTAGGAGAAAAATAATTATTCGCAACTGAAAAAGAAAGATAATGTGTTAGTTTTTAATTTATAAATAAGCGCTTCTTCCCCCATTCTATCATTGTCTAAACGAGACGAAGGGATCTCAAGGAAACAAAAGACCATTTTGAAGTCAAGTTCTAAAGCCAAGTACCACGGTTTGCTATAGCCACAGCCTCAATAAAAAGAGTCTCGGTTCACTCTTCGCCATAGCAGTGTCGCATAAAATGTTGCTCCGTCCCTTTGCTATAAGCTGAGTTCCCAAGTTGGGGAGTACAGGTCCTAGGTCTTTCCTTTCCTAATATGGCAGGAAGTCCCTTCAGCTTGTGATCACTGAATTTATTTATTGACCCTCGGACGTATATTCTTGACATCCTTACCAAAACTTCCTTACCCAAGGGGAGTTATTTTAGCACCAAAAGGCTTGTTTTCTTGATCTCAACTGTGGGCTTTCATCAAGGTTTCATCGAAACACGCCCGAGTCTTCAATTGTAGGACTTTCTTCGTGATGGTTCATGTAGGCTTGGGTCTTTCATTCAGGCCCTATTGGGGCACCTTGTGGGCCAATGTATAAAACTAAGAAAAAATTACAATATTTGTCCAAATTATTGTTATAAAATTAAAATCTAATACAATATTAAAAATATCTTAAAAATATCTTTAATGATATAGTAATTATCTTAATGATTTTAAATATTGTACTATATAATTACAAATAAATAATTTTAATGATATCATCATGAGACATTTGTAGAGTTTTTAAAAATTAGAGTCATATTTTTATTCAATAAACGTAATTAGGCTAATTGTCTCATTAACCCAAAAAATTAATGCTAATTTTCAAAATTAAGTTCTAAAAGTAAAGCATATCCTAATAGATAACAAAACTGTTCAAATTCAAAATTGCCTAATCTAATTCTTCATCAAAAAGGCCACGGTGTCATTGGAACTGATCTTTGCTTGTTCGCTTGCTAGTCGCTCCACGCTTGTATCCCTTTCCTCACCTAGAACAAAACAAGGAACGGCTATAAATGAGAAATTCGAATATGTGGAAACGTTTCCAAATAGTTTTCTAATAAAATTCGATACCACCAAGCAAAAGACATTAGTAATTTAGAGAACTACCTCTGCCCATCTCCTTTGTTTGTTCATCAATTTTGTTTTTGCCTTGTCCAAAACAGAGTTTCTCTGCATAGAAGTCAAATAGATGTAAGTGTAGAAGTAGCTATATTAGGAAATTTTCCATCCATTTGAATATGATAACAAATATTTCAAAATAACTTTTAGTGGAAAATAAATTAAGAAACATATACATAAAAAAGCATACCATAAGCCTTTCTTTCTTTTTTTCTTCCCTTGTTAGGTGTGATAAGTCTCTCTCCTCTGGTAAAAAGCAACTAACAGAGACCTGTAAGATGTTGTTTCAGTTAGAAACAATGCTTGAAAACGTTTTAAAAGAACACTAAAAAAGTATTAGAAATCTCCAATATACATGTGAAGTTTTGGCAAGAGAGAGAGAAGCGACGAACCTTTTCCACGGTAGGCACATACAAATTTTGGACTGGCAGGACTTTTGCACGTGGGCTAAACTCAAATACATCTTGGAGTTTTCCATTTTCCTGTTTGAGCAACAGAATAAATTTTTAAAGGTTGTTTCCTTTTTGAAGAACCAGATTTTCAGATGGTAGGGAAGAAAGAAAACCAACCTTTATATGCTTATAGAATCCCTGATCTCCTAGAAAGGATTTCACATAGTTTAGCTGCTCAAAAATTAAAACAAAATACATAAATAAACACGATTTGACAAACACATTTTGAAAGGAGAAGCAAGCTCACTTATAAGAAGCTGAAACAAGAAAAATGATATCTAAAATTTACCTGAATTATTTGAGACCAAGATGATAATGTTAGGGCATCTCTACCAATCAATTCACAAATTTCCGAGCAAGAACCACTCTGGTTACAATTTAGAAACATAATACAATCAACCATATAATTCATCAAACTCGTAAAAAAAAAGGGGAAAAATGCAAAAAGTACCTGAAAATAGGCCAATATACACAAATATCGTCTCTTTACATTGTCGACAACTTTCTCACTTATTTGGTTTAGACCAAGATGTTCCAATTTCTCCAAAACAACACCTTTAATTGACTCCTCTATGCATGAGTACGTCTTAGGTGTTGAACTTTCTCCACAACTCTTTTCTTCTCTTGAACAAAACTTTTCAAGGTTTCTCGATTCAAATATTAATGCTAAGCCTTCACCGGCTACAATACAAACTGATGGATCATCATTCTCCAAGAGATTCAAGAGGTAAGAAACCGCTCTGCATGATCAGTTCCAATACCGTTTATGTTCTTAATCTCCAACCCGAAAAAAATATGATATATATATACACACACACATAACTCTAAAGAGTAAAGAAAACTTAGGGATCATGGGAACTATATGATGGAAGTTTTAACTGTACTTTACCCTTGCCAAGACTTGGAATTGAATCTCCATCCATCCAAGCTCGTAACAAGAAACGACCAAGCGGATATGGCAGCAACTAGTACATCTGGTGAACGCTTTCTTGCATTGGCCTGAAGATTAAACATAACGTTTCTGAACTGAGCATTGTGCAAATTTTTACAGAAGCTAAAGAAATAATGTCAAAAGGAATGTATGTACGTTAGATTCAGAATGAATAAACTCCCATAATATTCGCATCGCCCTTTCAGTTTCGTCTGAATGAGTTGCACAGAAGAAGGTTACTATAGCCAAGCATTCAAACACCTGCATGAAAATAAATTATTCACTCTGAAGATTTATATTAGATTAAACTATTTTGCACTATCAATTGTGCAAATATATGATTACCTTTAAGGTCTTAGGTCCAGATTTAAGAGCTTCAGAAAGAGCGGGAAGTAACTCGGTGTATATCTCTTGTTCGTTGTCCTCGTCCGAAACTATGATAGACAATAAGCCTGAAAATTTTAAATGCGAAGAAACCTTATGAGTTATAACGATACAACTACATATAAAAAGAAAGTAGACACTTTTAGTGTTGGTTTAGAAATGGTAGAATTTTGACATACCAATGGCTTGAGATGCTAAATGTAATTCTTTGGCAGAACCCCTCTTTACTAAATTCAAGCACCGATAAAGGAAGGTAGCAAAACTGCAATATATATGCACACAATTAGAAAAGAGTAGAGAAGAGAGAGATTTCAACTATATTCTCAAGCAGTTGTAAAAAGAGAGAGAGAGAAGAGAGAGAAGAAAAAAGAAAAAGCCTTTACTTCGTTTCCAAGAATTCATGTCCCAAATTAAAATATGACGTTAAGCACTCAACGATTAATGCTAGTGCTTTCTCCCTCTTGGGGCCCCTTCAATAAAACCAAGAAAATAAACACCAAAAATTAAAAAGATCATGCCAATCTCAACAACCTCATATAGGGAAAAAAAATTTTAACAAAAAAGAAAGAAGGAAAAGAATGATCAAAATAAAAAAGAATTGAAGAAAAGAATATATACTTTTTCCCAAGTAATTCCTCTAAACAACATTCCACTCTACTGGGTTTAACATCTTCATTATCTTCTTCATCAAGTTCTGCTCTTCTTCTACTGCTTGCTGTTAATTATTAGAGTGACATGAAAATAAGTATTGTTTCGACCAATATATAATATATATATATATATGTATGTATGTATGTACGTATGTACGCATGCATGTATATTCTTAAAAAAGAATAAATAAATAGTGCCAGAAGAATATATAGATTAATGCTTACACTTCTTCGTTGTCATGTTGTTGTTGCAAAATATGTGTTGCATTGTCTTGATAAACTGTTCTTTCGCTTTTCTGGTTGTTCTCAGTTTTGTAAATTCCTCGATGTTAGTGCTTTAACTATATTCTTATGCTACTGAAATTGATTCAGGGCCTCTAACGAAAAGAGAAACAAGGAATTAGAAGAGAGAAGATGTGGAGAGAGTATGAATATGTAAAACTTTAAGAAAACAACCGAGTGTAACTGAATAAAGCTCCTATAAATAACAATGATAACCTGGATTTGTAATTGTACAAGAATACGAATTAAATCATTATCGATTTATCATCTTGATCTAACTTTCCTTTTTTGAAAGTTTATTATTTAAGTTGGTCACACGCCAGAATTGAAAATATCCTAAAATAGCCCTTAAACTGATATTTATAATGGGAAAACTTTTTTTTTTTTGAAAGGTATAATGGGAAACTTAACTGAATTAACAAAATAGAAACAGTATTCTCAAAAACAAAAAAAAAAAGAACAAAAACAAAAATAGCAACTGATATATAATGTCGTTTGTTTGAAACTACATGTCCCTTTTTTTTTTTTTTTTTGTTCCTGTTTCCAGAGGTAATGTTTTACGAAAATTATAGTTGCATTTACTTTAATACGGAACGACATGTAGTTTGCATCAGAAACGACTTGTGGATTATTTGTAACAATTTGTGGAAGGCTGGTGACGGGAAGGACTCGTTATCTTATAACCTAAACATCCCAAATTCAACCGAAACGACATGTTGTTTTCTAGAGTGTAAAACGTTAAAACAATTATTTATATAAACGACATGTAGTGTCAAACAAACGGCATTGATATTCTTGTACAAACAGAAACGGCATTGAACATAAAGCCGCGTCATTGTTACGTTTGACAATACCAACGGCTGTTTGAAAAACGATGCGTCTTGTTGTAGTGTAGAAAGCAATGTCGTTTGTTTAGATAAAAAAACGACGTGCTTGTACATCTAAAAAAGGTCATTCTGTTTCTTTGAAGGAACGGAATCCGGCGTAAAGCCTGTAATTGTTCCTTGTAAAAACTGTTATGAGAGAAGAGATTTCAGTCAAAGTTACAGCACTTGGCTTTTCAAAAAGTGTTTTAATAACACTCTAAAACTTGTATAAGAGTTTAATCAATATTTTTAAGAATTTATTGTATAAGTTTATCGCTTATTATGAGAATAATAATAATTTTTATTTCATCACTCTCTTTTTAGAGTTTTATTTGATTACTCTTAAATAAATGATTACAACCACAATTTTTACTTCTCTTTTTTTTTTTTTTTTTAAATCCCGTCGGCAAAAACAACGGGTCATAGCATGATTGTTGAACTTCACAGGAAAATTTTAGCATGCTTTCCCACGATACAATCGTTACATTAAAAATACATATACATATATATATATATATATAAAATAAAGTCAGCAAATTGTACAGATTAAAAAAAAATCAAACCAAACTATTTTTATACACGAATATAAAAGCAGAAGAAAATTAGGCTCTGAATTTTTTCCTTTGGATAAATCATAAAGCGTAATTCTAAAAAATTGTCTGTGAATTTTAGGTAAAATTAATTTAGAAACACAATACAATCAACCATATAATTCATCAAACTCGTAACAAAGAAGAGGAAAACTGCAAAAAGTACCTGAAAATAGCCCAAAATATGCGAATATCGTTTCTTTACTTGGTCGACAACTTTCTCACTTATTTGGTTTAGACCAAGATGTTTCAATTTCTCCAAAACAACACCTTTAATTGACTCCTCTATGCATGAGAAGATGTGGAGAGAGTATGAATATGTAAAACTTTAAGAAAACAACCAAGTGTAACTGAATAAAGCTCCTATAAATAACAATGATAACCTGGATTTGTAATTGTACAAGAATTCGAATTAAATCATTATCTATTTATCATCTTGATCTAACTTTCCTTTTTTGAAAGTTTATTATTTAAGTTGGTCACACGCCAGAATTGAAAATACCCTAAAAGAGCCCTTAAACTGATATTTATAATGGGAAACTTTTTTTTTTTTGCAAGGTATAATGGGAAATTTAACTGAATTAACAAAATAGAAACAGTATTCTCAAAAACACAAAAAAAAAAAAGAACAAAAACAAAAATAGCAACTGATATATAATGCTGTTTGTTTGAAACTACATGTCCCTTTTTTTTTTTTGGTTCCTGTTTCCAAAGGTAATGTTTTATGAAAATTATAGTTGCATTTACTTTAATACCGAACGACGTGTAGATTGCATCAGAAACGACTTGTGGATTATTTGTAACAATTTGTGGAAGGCTGGCGACGGGAAGGACTCGTTATCTTATAACCTTAACATCCCGAATTCAACTGAAACGACATGTTGTTTTCTAGAGTGTAAAACGTAAAAACAATTATGCATATAAACGACATGTAGTGTCAAACAAACGACATCAATATCCTCGTATAAACAGAAACGGCATTGAACATAAAGCCGAGTGGAAAAGAGGAAAACGCGGAGCTCAAGGCTATGCTCCAGCAATTCCTCAGTGCTCAGATGGGAAACCGTCAAGAGGAGATGGGAGAAAATGCCATTCCCTAAAGCGTCAACAAGAACACAATAATCCAAGCGAAGCACTAGCAGGTCGACCAGTTCCCCAAGCAATTGGTTGACCCAGAAATCCATGTCGCGAAAGAAGTCCTAAAATAAAACTCGGCCAAAGGCTCTCAAACCAACATGGTGACTATGGGAGCTTATGAGTTTATCCGAAAGGAAATGAGATGCAAAATTAGAAATTATGCCCCATGGTTCAGAAAAACATATGTGGCTCTCGGGAACTCATTCCAACAGAGCTCGCCGTGTAGGCAGCCAGGGGAATTACTCAATCTCCTTTTGTTTACGCTACCAGAAAAATTCAAAACTCCATATTTTCAATTGTTTATTGGTAAAGAAGACCTTATGCAACATGTCTTTCAGAATCAAAACCAAATGATGATCGAAGGAACTAACAATGCTCTCATGTGTAAAGTGTTCCTAGCCTCATTAACTAGACCTGCCTCAACATGGTTCAGACAATTCGTGGTTAAGAGTATTGACAGTTTCTCAAAGCTGTGTGAAGTTTTTCTCTCAGAATAACTGTCATAGATAGGGCCAAGTCACAGTGGCCGACCTATTTTGAATTTCACAGGGGAATGGAGAATCCTTCAAAGACTTCCTCGCTCGATTTATTGTCGAGGTCCAGTTGATTGATAACTATGACATGATGATTGTAGCTTAGGCTTTGTCTAAAGACTTGATCCTTGAATCTAACTTTTAATTGGACTTTACTAAGGCGAAAGTGGAAAAGAGGAGGGAGAGAGAAAGAGAGGGATTGAAAAAATCAGCAGAGTGGGTTTCACGCTTGTCCTTTTCACGAAAAATATAAAAAGGGCCAAGGATTGTTTTGGGTTATTCGAAAAGCACCGTCCGATTAGAAGCATCTCGTGCTGCCACGTGCGGACGTTTGAATTACTTTTTTTTCTTCTTCCTTTTTTTTTTTATTACAAAAGGGCAAAAAAAAAGTTTAGAAATTTCTCTTAAGTATTATTGTGAATTATTATTAAGGATTTGAGGGTTTTTTTTTTTTTTTTCCGGTGCTTTCGGTGTGCTTTTGTTGGAGGCCAGAAAATGCAAACGGCAGACACACCAAGCCAGGCCCGCGAAAACGACCTCCTATAGAAGCCAATAAAAGTCACTGCTTGTGGAGAAGGCAGAAAGCCAAGGCATACTCTTCCCTCCATTGGTGGTAAAAAAATTAAAAATAGTATTTTACATTTTAATTTTGACTTTTTTCTGTTCAATTTTGAAGTTGGATATAAAATAATATATAAGTTTTAAATTAGATTACATTAAAGACAAATCATGATTCTAAAAAGGGAAATTTTAGGAAAATTTTATTAAAACAATAATAAAAAATTGAACAGAAAAAATACTGTTAACATCACTGTTGTACTAAAAAAATTAGAATCTCTACCGAACTCTTTCATCACGTTAGAAACTTGACTATTTATTCCCATTAAGGCCGGCTTTCAAGGCACTAAAAGAGCCAAACTTTTCCCTCGATTTCTTCCCCATTTCGAATACACTTAATAAATCACCCACAGAAACAAGATCTTCAGGTTTTCCAAAACACGGGAATCGGCCCAGGACAGGCCTAATTCCTCTAAGCACCGGCACTGGATTGTCTTTCTCGATCTTCTCAACAAATATCAACTGCCCGAGCCGCAGTTCATCACAAAGAACCATGTTGTCTTGTTCACGAGGCAAAGAGACATACATAGTGTGTGAAGAATCTGAGACTTCCAAGTGAAACCCCTGCTTAGGCCAGAGATGATCATCA
>CAMOHE010043501.1:12616-49820 GCA_946598075.1 Artocarpus hirsutus | reverse complement strand
AGAAGATGTGGAGAGAGTATGAATATGTAAAACTTTAAGAAAACAACCGAGTGTAACTGAATAAAGCTCCTATAAATAACAATGATAACCTGGATTTGTAATTGTACAAGAATTCAAATTAAATCATTATCAATTTATCATCTTGATCTAACTTTCCTTTTTTGAAAGTTTATTATTTAAGTTGGTCACACGCCAGAATTAGAAATACCCTAAAATAGCCCTTAAACTGATATTTATAATTGGAAACTTTTTTTTGAAGGGTATAATGGGAAACTTAACTGAATTAAAAAAATAGAAACTGTATTCTCAAAAACAAAAAAAAAAAAAAAACAAAACAAAACAAAAATAGCAACTGATATATAATGTCGTTTGTTTGAAACTACACGTCCCTTTTTTCTCCTGTTTCCTAAGGCAATGTTTTATGAAAAGTATAGTTGCATTTACTTTAATACCGAAACGACATGTAGTTTGCAATATAAACTACTTGTGGATTATTTATAACAATTTGTGGAAGGCTGGTGACAGGAAGGGCTCGTTATCTTATAACCTAAACATCCCGAATTCAACCGAAACGACATGTTGTTATGTTGTTTTCTAGAGTGTAAAACGTAAAAACAATTATGTATATAAACGACATGTAGTGTCAAACAAACGACATTGATATTCTTGTATAAACAGAAACGGCATTGAACATAAAGCTGCGTCATTGTTACGTTTGACAATATCAACGGCTGTTTGAAAAACGATGCGTCTTGTTGTAGTGTAGAAAGCAATGTCGTTTGTTCAGATAAAAAAACGACGTGCTTGTACATCTAAAAAAGGTCATTCTGTTTCTTTGAAGGAACGGAATCCGACGTAAAGCCTGTAATTCTTTCTTGTAAACTGTTTTTAGCTTCTTGTATTCAAAAACTGTTATGAGCTTGGCCGTTTAGAAGAGATTTCAGTCAAAGTTACAGCACTTGGCTTTTCAAAAAGTGTTTTAATAACACTCTAAAACTTGTATAAGAGTTTAATCAATATTTTTAAGAATTTATTGTATAAGTTTATCGCTTATTATGAGAATAATAATAATTTTTATTTCATCACTCTCTTTTTAGAGTTTTATTTGATTACTCTTAAATAAATTATTACAACCACAATTTTTACTTCTCTTTTTTCTTTTTCTTTTTTTTTTAAATCCCGTCGGCAAAAACAACGGGTCATAGCATGATTGTTGAACTTCACAGGAAAATTTTAGCATGCTTTCCCACGATACAATCGTTACATTAAAAATACATATACGTATATATATATATATATATATATATATATATAAAATAAAGTCAGCAAATTGTAGAGATTAAAAAAAAATCAAACCAAACTATTTTTATACACGAATATAAAAGCAGAAGAAAATTAGGCTCTGAATTTTTTCCTTTGCATAAATCATAAAGCGTAATTCTAAAAAATTGTCTCTGAATTTTAGGTAAAATTAATTTAGAAACACAATACAATCAACCATATAATTCATCAAACTCGTAACAAAGAAGAGGAAAACTGCAAAAAGTACCTGAAAATAGCCCAAAATATGCGAATATCGTTTCTTTACTTGGTCGACAACTTTCTCACTTATTTGGTTTAGAGCAAGATGTTCCAATTTCTTCAAAACAACACCTTTAATCGACTCCTCTATGCATGAGAAGATGTGGAGAGAGTATGAATATGTAAAACTTTAAGAAAACAACAGAGTGTAACTGAATAAAGCTCCTATAAATAACAATGATAACCTGGATTTGTAATTGTACAAGAATTCGAATTAAATATAATGGGAAACTTTTTTTTGAAGGGTATAAGGGGAAACTTAACTGAATTAAAAAAAGAGAAACTGTATTCTCAGAAAAACAAAAAAAAACAAAAATAGCAACTGACATATAATGTCGTTTGTTTGAAACTACATGTCCCTTTTTTTTCCTGTTTCCTAAGGCAATGTTTTATGAAAAGTATAGTTGCATTTACTTTAATACCGAAACGACACGTAGTTTGCATCAGAAACGACTTGTGGATTATTTATAACAATTTGTGGAAGGCTGGTGACGGGAAGGACTCGTCATCTTATAACCTGAACATCCCGAATTCAACCGAAACGACGTGTTGTTTTCTAGAGTGTAAAACGTAAAAACAATTATGCATATAAACGACATGTAGTGTCAAACAAAACGACATCATATATTCTTGTATAAACAGAAACGGCATTAGACATAAAGCCGCGTCATTGTTATGTTTGACAATATCAACGGCCACGTCACACTCGTTGTTCTGTTTGAAAAACGATGCGTCTTGTTGTAGTGTAGAAAGCAATGTCGTTTGTTCAGATAAAACAACGACGTGCTTGTACATTTAAAAAATGTCATTCTGTTTCTTTCAAGGAACGGAATGCGACGTAATGCCTGTAATTGTTCCTCGTAAACTGTTTTTAGTTTCTTGTGTTCAAAAACTGTTAGGAGTTTGGCCGTTTAGAAGAGGCTTCAGTCAAAGTTACCACACGTGGCTTCTCAAAAAGTGTTTTAATAAGGCTTTAAAACGTGTACAAGAGTTTAATCAACATTTTAAAGAATTCATTGTATAAGTTTATTGCTTATTATGAGAATAATAATCATTTTTATTTCATCACTCTCTTTTTAGAGTTTTATTTGATTACTCTTAAATAAATGATTACAACCACAATTTTTACTTCTCTTTTTTTTTTTTTTTAAATTCCGTCGGCAAAAACAACGGGTCATAGACTTCACAGGAAAATTTTAGTATGCTTCCCCATGATACAATCGTTACATTAAATATATATATATAAAATAAAGTCGGCAAATTGTAGAGATTAAAAAAAAAAATCAAACCAAACTATTTTATACACGAATATGAAAGCAGAAGAAAATTAGGCTCTAAATTTTTTCCTTTGGATAAACTATAAAGCGTAATTCTAAAAAATTCTCTGAATTTTAGGTAAAATTAATTTTACCGCACGATAATATACCAAACTTTGAAAAAAATTTCAGAACTAACTTTGATCTATTATTGTGCGGCAAAATTAATCTACTTGTTATATGACCGTTAAAATTTGATGGGAATGCATCAAATGCCACACATGCGCCGTCTAAGTGAGGGAAAATGGACTTTTCCCTTGGATTTGGGCTAATTATGTGACAACTGGTTACTCTTTTGAACTTGGGGTTAGAGAATATGAGATTCTCCTTCCAATCTCTGCTAAAGGGCATTCACAGACCACTTAATAATCCAACAACCTATCACACACAGATCATGCAATATTTTTCATCCCTTTTTTTGGTAACGAATAACTTATGAAAGAATTGATTTTGACGCACAATAAGACCTTGGTTTTTGACACGTTTTAAAAGTCTGAAACTTGAAAGTTCTAAGATAACTTTCTGTTTCTAATCCACGAATTCCTCATAATTTCTCACCTAAAAAATGAGGTCAAACCAACTGAATTCTTGTGCCAATGGATTTCGAATCCACTTTTGCAAGTGTCGTTTACGTGTTCTTGTTTTGTTTTGTTTTGTTTTGTTTTGGAATCTAATAAGCGTTAAGCCGCCTTCTGCTTTGTTTTGGATAGGCATAAAATAAATAAATAAATAACGAAGTCAAAACTTACAATCAACCTGCCCAGATGGAACCCATTATTGATTAAAAGTCAAACTTGAATAAGATGTTTAGGGTGGTCGGAGAAGTCAAAAACTCATAATCAACTTGCCCAGATGAAACCCCTTATTAATTAAAAGTCAAACTTAAACACGATGATTATAGTAGTTAAAATAATTGGTTAAAATTATTTTTATTGTAATTTATAAAAAATTTTATACTGTAATTATTTTTTTATTGTTATTATAACGTATGAGAGATTTATACTATTTATAACCGAGAAAGTAGCTCATACTAGGGTTCCGACAGACTTCTCACTCAGGCTATTGAAGTCTTTTTTTCCCTATTCTCAAAACCTAATTACCCCTATACCCCTCTCACCAAACTCCACTTGTCCCTATTCCCTTCCTACTTAAAGTACATAGCCGTCATTTAATCACAGACCATCCATCCATCCATTCCCCCAACTAAAATCCCCCGATAAATGCGTGAACTTAATATTTCTCTCGTGCATTTTCACAAACACATAACGTTCAGTAAGAATTCATCATCATCATCATCATCATCAGAAACAAGCAAAGAATAAGAAGAAGAAGATTCAGAAAGAAAGGAATATTTGTTCCATGGAAGGTTTGATTCCGTACCTTATCCACGCGCTGAAGAAGGAGAAGCCGAGGAACAGCTACAGAAGCTTCTCGGAGAACTCCACCAGCCAGAGGAGCTACCACCGGCTTCTGAGCGGATCCAGCCATAACTTTCCCGACGGATCGTCTCACCGGCGAACGCGATCGGAGTTCCAGCCGCCGCCGCAGTCGCCGCCGTCGTCTCTGGACTTCGCCGAGCAGCGATCGATGAGCGTCAGCAGAGGCGGCTTCCCGTCGCCTTCAGAGAACAGGAAGGGCTCTTCTTATTCTAGTTTTCAATTGTCTAATTTCGGCGATGGTTCTTCCGTTATACGGAGGAAGATTGGTTCAAAGTGATCGGTGAAAACCGACGATCTTCTGTTCTGTTAATTGTATAATATAATTGTTGTTTTGTGTTTTCAGACTGGTTAGATTCTTTTGTCGAGATCGGTGTCGTTTGTTTAGGTGGAGGGGAGTTCCATTAAAAGTTGATGGATTTTCGCTTCTAATCATTTTGTATTAACATTTGGATTTTATTTGCAATACCGCATTTTCCTCTCAATCTTTGCTTTTTTTTTTTTTTTTATGTAACGTATAAATAAACAGTATAAAACTTTTAATAATAAAAAACAAAAACTTTATTATAATATATAATTTTTATATGTTATAGTTTTTAATTAATTTATCACATCTAACGGGGCTTTTACATAAGTTGGAATAAGTTTAGAATGATCACGTTACCCAAAAATAAAGCTTGCGATGAGCATCAATGTAGAGGAGAATTGTGGCTCTCCGAGGAGCAAATGACTAAACGTAGTTATTTTGATTATCGGGCATTGGTCAATTTGAAGTTCGATGTAACGTGTGTGAACAATTGTGCACGCGTTCAAAGGACATAGAGCGGACAATTGCTCGTGGCATCCCAACGGTGTCTATTCAAAGTTTAAAATAGAGGAAATGGTACAACAACCTTTATTGACTTTTCTTTCCCATTCACGCTATACTTCTCGACAATTTTTCCTGCAAAATGCTAGTCATTCTTTCTTTCTTTCCATCTTTCTTTCTTTTTTCACTTTTGTTTGATACAATAGGTATACGAAGAACCATTTATTAAAACTGTAAATATTATAGTATATAAAAATTTTATATTGTAATAATTTTTTTAATTTTATTATAATATAAAAAAATTTTACACTATTTCTTATTTAAATTTAAACCCGTTTTGACATAAATTGATTAAAACCAAATAATATCAAACAGAATGTGAGCTCTTCTGCTATTACATGTGATTTTATTTTTCAATAATAATAAAACATTATTATAAACTGTTATTTTATATTTTATTACAACTCAGTCATTCTATTTTTGTATTAGTACTACAATCGCCATTTATTGCGTTCATAGATGTAGGTTGGGGAATGAATTCCAAACGTATTTTGGTTAGCCAGGCAGGCATACCTGTCCAAAACGATCTATTTCGCGGTAGTCCGTGTGAGTTACTTATTGAGTCCTGTGGGATTTATTATACACCAATGAAAACCATTTGCTTCACACATGGAAGTTTTATGTGAATGTGTACATATTTTCATTATAAAGTAAATAACCTTTAGTTTGATGTTTTGAAGATTTTGTTTAAACTTTTTCTTATTTTCATTGAAAAAGATATAGAAATTTAATAGTCTGATTAACACTTGAATATTTTGTTCATAAAAGTAACAAATGCTATATCACAATCAATAAATAAGGTTGGATTTTAAGAAAAATAAAGATAAAGTAACTTAGAGGGAAAATACCTTTTATTTTCTATAACAAAAGAGGACAACGTAAAATATAGTCTTTTTTAAGTACAACCTACTTTGAAAAAGAATATTAATAGAGGTAAAATAGAGAGAAAATTATTTATGGGTATGATGACAAAATCATATATGAGAGGTTTGCTAATAAAATTTTAAGTTAGACAAATATTTATAAGGGCAACATTTGCAATAATAATGCCTTCAGGATTGGAAGGAAAAAATTAGTGGAGGACATGTTTGAGAAAAATTATTTCAATGAAGTATATTATAAAGACATTTTAAAATATAACATTAAAAAGGTTGATGTACCATGCATATATATATATATATATATTAGTGAAAACAGATTGAATATTTTTCTTATACAAATAAGTAGAGCATACCTATAAGAAAAATAATTCGATGAGAACAAATCAAATAGAGAAACTAATTAGAGTGTACATATAAGAGCGGAAGAGATATTTAAATAAGGAGACATCTGAAAAAAAAAAAATTACAGCAGAGAAATTACAAAAACAAAAGTATCTATCAAGGTTATGATTGTTAGAATAATATTTTAAAGTATTTTTAGTAAAAAGGGACCAAATAAGTTGACCATTTTTTGAATAGTACCACAAGAAAACTCTCATTTATTATATAGTTATAAATTATAGATTGACATATGTGTGTGTATTAAGGTGTTAAGAATATCATAATTAATGTTAACTGATCATGTTCACGTATGTGGCAAGCAGATCTAGAATAAGCAGTACAATCCAAATGCTCATAACACGTAGAGCACCAATTAAATACAAAATGGATGTGGAAATGGCATGAAAGGAAAAATTGTCTTTGTCACTCTCATCGTAAAAATAATAAAGGAATTTATAAAAAGTGCAGCAAAGTTGTAATAAAAGAGAAATTAATGGTTTATGCTGAAGGTAAAACTTCGTCAATAATAACTTTCAATAAAAAAAATCCACACCACGGTTTTTTTCTCTCTCTGATTTATACAAATAAAATTGCAGAAAGTGCAATAGTGACACAAAAAAATATGGTTTATTTAATTAGAGTTACGTACATGCACAATGTTCTCTAGAGAGACGTATGGCCTTTTTCTCTGGGCTTCAAGCCTTATTTATAATCGAGATAATTATGACGGATGCCACTAATTTTTAGCGTAGATTGAATTATGTCATAAGTCAAGTAAAAAAAATAATAAAAATAAAAAACTCTTACAATTTCTACCATAGTGGTAAAAAAATAGTTTAGGATGTTTTCAATTTCTCTCTTTCTCACTCATCATCTCAAGTCTAGATTCATGCTCTATAGCACTTGTATATATTTATCGTTTACCAAATATATATTTTCTTTTTGTATTATATTCTACACTTACATGATAAATTCATAATTTGCAACACTTATTTTAGATAAGCCAGGTCCATTATACGCAACTTATAAATTCAAAATTTACATGATAAATTCATAATTTACCATACTTATCATAATTACGTGCAACATGTAAATTACGAATTTGAATTCATAATTCACATGGTATAAATTCATAGCTTACCAAACTTATCTTAACTAAGACATGTATATTAGGTGCAATTTGTAAATTTGGAATTTATATGGTAAATTTATAATTTACCAATTAACTATCGATGTTGGACTTTATAATAGAATATGCTATATTAATTTACCACACTTATCTTAATTATGTGCAATTTTTAAATTTAAAATTCACATGTTAAATTTGTAATTTACCAAACTTATCTTGACTAAGACAGATACATTATATGCAATTTGTAAATTTAGAATTTATATAATAAATTCGTAATTTACTCGTTAACTATTGATATTGATTTATTAAATTTGCCTAAGGGGAAGGGGCAATTTAGGAAGTACACTAAATAAACTGACGAAGTAGCGACATTTTTTCAAATAGTTTTTTTTCTTGTAACAAATTTCAATCCAAACTCTCTATTTGTGGCATATATGTAAAGAGCACAATCCTTTAGAGCATAATTAGCGTAATAAATAAATTAAATCTGATAATATCTCATTTCCACAATTGTCTGGATTACTTTTTGTCATCTCGCGATTAGACCCTCCCTCAGATTGCGCGCGGAATGTTATTCCATTGTTATGAGGCGAATTGGTTATTTTTTTATTTGAATTCGCCTGTTGTCGTTCATTTAACGTAGACATTTTTCTATCACGATTTCTTGCTTGATCATGGTTATCTCAATGCTTTGAGTCTGATATCCTCCCCACTGGACTTGTGTTTTTCTATAAGCTTTTGATAATCTCGATCCTGGATCAGCAAACCACTAAGATTACCCACAACGGTTTATAAGTATGTTTCATTTTTATTAGAAAGTGAAATAATAAGTGACAAAGAAGAACTAAACGAGTGGGAAAGAGATGAGAAAGAAAGTGACCTTAATATTTTTCATACTTTTTCCGTCTTTTTATGCAAAATAAAGTTTGTTTATGGGGATAAAAACGTCATGTTCATTTTGGAACTAGGGACATTTTGATCACATAAACGACAGGTCGTTTATTCTTGAATAAATCAGTACCTCTAAGGAATGTAGTTTCGCTGACAAGAAAAGATATGCTTTTAAGGCCAAACTATAGAAATATATATATATACACACACACGCACATACACGATTGTACACTCCTTTATATCTTATATTTTGAATGTGTATAAGAGTATGCCTTCAAATTTAATTCCATGTTATGTTTGTACTATTTCTGAGTTAATAGTCAATTTTGAGCTAAGCTGACGAAAATACATGTCCCTTCATGAGTTTGCTTCAATGTCCCTCCAAGGCCTCCATGTATAGTGCGTCCTACTGAGGATGAAGATGAAGATTAGGCATGATTATATATCATGACATTATTACGTGTTTTATTTTTATTAGATTACTTGTCTTTATATATGATTAATTTTATTTTGTATTGTGCTATTTGAATTAATAGCATTATAATAATTTGCAAATAACTAGTCTCATAGTAAATTTATTTTTTAATTAAATTAATTAAATAGATTGTTTATAATTAATTAATTAATTAATCTAATCAAAATCAAATCTTCCACTATAAATATATTTAAAAGAAAATTTATATGAAATAAACGATTATACACAGATAACTAATAATTTGTTTAAAAATAATTAAAAAGATATTTAAGGACAATAATTGTTAATGTCGCTAAAAAGGATGACACAACGTTTAACGAAAGATAATATCATTGCAAAGTGTTTTATGCATCTAATTTTTTTAAGAATTTACAATCTCTAGCGACAAATTCAAAATGTGTCGTTAAAAAAGTTGAATTATACAACTACTTTTCCCTCTTTTAATAGCAATGAGTTGTTGTTATTGAAATATTTTATTGAAGGAGTTTTAGTGATGACATACTGTTGTGTAAAACTTTTTAGCACCAATAAGGCTTTTTTTCAACGAGAACAGGTCTGTTTGTTGTAATAATTTAAAGAAAATAACATTACAAAAAATAGCAAAGATAAGAAAAAGAGGATAAGAAAAAGGCCTAGGGTTGCATCATAAATTGAATTACAAAATAAATTAAAAGTTGCTTTAGATTAATAAGTTGAGATCTACTCTTCTAGTTGAAAAGGATAACTTAGAAGATGCCTCGTTAAAAACCTTGATTGGTAAAACCCAATGGGAAAAACCCAACCAAGGAAAAAAGAGTGCATGATCTCCAATCCAAGATTCCAAACAAACATAAACAACCACACAATCGCCCTCGCATCAAGCCTCACGAAACCTTACACATAAAGGGCAATTGTATCAATGTAAACTAATAAAATTACCAAGAACAACAGTATCTTAGTCGTTTGTCGATAATGACACAGAGAGGAGGTCTTCTTCAAACCTTGTTCCGTAGAACCCAGTGGAATCTTTCAACAGCCCATTGTCAAACTCTTTGGCGATGAAACTACAAACTCAGACGCTACGATCACTTGAATTTAAGAATGCAACATTATTACACACGACTTTTCAACATCCATCAATGCACAGCCAAAAGTAAGTACATCCAAAAACTTCCTTCAGAGGTAGCCTGCAATATTGGAAGACAGTTAAAAAAAAAAAAAAAAAAGAAAAAAGAAAAAAGAAAACACTAAATAAGCTCCAATCAGTGGACCTTAATAGTATGCATGTATTATCATGTAATCTAATGATCCAATTGAAATATACAAATATGGTGAGAGTAAAAATGCCTGGTATTAACTCTAGAACTAAACCATCTTTTCCTCAATGAAGGAGAGTGGAGAAATTTTGTTTTATTTAAACAAAAAGTAATGAAGATTATTTTTACTCAATCAATGGATAATCCAATTTGGCAAATTATATACATAGGTGATGGCCTAATCTTGTGGACTAAAACAACAAGTCTGTTGCAAAACAGAAAAAGAAAAGGGGGAAAAAACCTGGCAGATGGTTGTCATGATCATGTGTTACGAATTTGTTGTCAAAGATGGTCGAAAAAAGGCTCCGCCACTTTGTGGGCTCCACACAAGTCCTGCAAATGTAGCTCAGATTTGTAATTCCAAATTTGAGAGACAGAACAATCTAAAAAAAAGATAATTCATTTGTATATTTACACGTACCTGTCAACGAAGCAGAATTTTGGGAAGGGTCCTCATCTACTTTGTCAGATTGTAGACGCAAGCGCAACATTGGAATTGGAATACATTCATACAGCTCCTTCGTGGCTGGTATTCCAAATCTTTGCCTTAGGCAAGGAAAATTAAGAACGTTCTCCTCTTTATGAGAAGTGATTTCAGCGCTCAATCCTTTTGGAAATGATGTCAGCTTACAGCATTCCATAACCTCAATACATGATAGTTGGAGATTGCATATCCATTCTGGAAGGTTGGCAAAATTATTACAGAAACCAATCTCCAGGACTTTTAGTGTGGTAACATGTTGAAGCCCCTCAGGAAGATTGACTAGTTGTGGCAGTTCTCGAAGGCTCAAATGCTCAAGCCTTCTAAGGCTTTTCCATACATTGTCGTCACACAGATCAACATTTTCACAGCAGTGAATGAGTAGGTTTTTGAGTGACACAAAGTATTGAATACTTGGAGATAAAGACTTTAATTTTGAGAATTCGACAACACGCAAGTACCACATAGAAGTGAGATTTCGCAGGTAGTCTGGCAAACACTCTAGATCATCATTCTTGGAAATAATGACGTGTTCCACTTGGGCCAGCGGAGCAGAGAAAGTACTTGTAGATGGTGGAATAACTTGTTGCTTGATTGTTTTTAACAATGGTTTCAAGGTTGTATTTATCAGCTGTAGCTCGTTGCTAAGAAATGGGAAAAGTGGCATGCATACCAGCTGAGGACAATGGCGAATATGTAATAATTCAAGATGAGGAAAACAAGGCAAGATGATCTGATCATGCTCCGAAACTGTAAGGAGATCTGATTCATCTTCAATGGCATTAATCATATCTCTCCACCATCCCTTAAAATTATGCAAATTTATCAGTCTAAGCTCTTTCAGGGATGGCATCATGGATGGTCTTGAAGACTCGCAACTACTACATGAAACATACTCAAGGGCAGACATACTTTCAAGTCTCAACGTGACCAAATTTGTGAATGGAAACCAACTTGGAAGATGAACGCTCCCATAACCATTTAAGGTGAAATCCTTAAGTCTTGGCATGTACTGAGTGCCTCTCAATGTCCTTTCATGATCAACATCACCGGTAACAACATCTTGATTATCTTCCCAGAACAAACTCAAGGATTGTAGATAGCGTTTTTCTCGAATATTTGCAGCCTCAATGTCCATGCCATGTCTCAAATTTCTGATCTCCAACCCTCCTCTCAAGTTGTTTAGATTACTTAAATCAGCTATCTTGGCACTTTTTGGGTCCTCACTCAATACCAATCGGGACAAGGTTTGAAGATTACTAAGTTGGCCTAGTCCAGAAGGCAAATGAGTCAAACGATGACAATAATCGAGCCTGAGATTCCTGAGACTGACCAGCTGTGAAACTCCTGTTGGCAATTTTTCCAGCTTGAAACATGAGCTAAGATTCAGCGACTGCAGATTCAGAAGCTTGCAAATAGAGTCCGACAATATCTTCAACTCCAAATTATGAGAAAGGTCGAGGCTTTTCAAGTGCTTCAACGTGACAATTGATTTTGGAATTTTTGTGATACCTGAGTCATGTAGATCCAAACTACGCAAAAACTTGAACTTTGAAAGAATTTCCTCATAAAAGGATGGTTCAAATCTTCTTCCATAGATTGCAAAATTTGATTCAGTGGGAATGATAATGCACTGAATCATTTTTGCTTGAGCCAAGGAAGATCGCATCTGCCCTGTAAGTATTGGATCAAAATTATTAAGTTGCAACGATACATGACGAGTACTTTTATCAATTTTAAGCTTATCATTGCTTATTATAGCATAGCTCTTGCCGCCAACCCAAACAGCAAGATCATGGAAAAGATCATGCATTTTGTATTGACCGTGATATCCTCGATCATATTCCAGAAACGATCTTGACACTAGACCTTCAAAACATCGCAGAGCTGCCTCCTCTACAGGTTGTTCATGACTTGAATATGATGTAGAGGTTATAAATCCTTGCGCCAACCAGTGATCTATTAACATGATCTTATCCATTTCATAGCCCTTAGGGTATAGGCTCAGATAAGCAAAACAACGCTTCATAACTGAGGGAAGATAATCATAACTTAACTTAAGCGTTGATAAAATATCACTGTCTTGATCAGATTTCGCATTTGTGCCTGAGAGTTCCTCTTTGAAGGAGAACCAATCTATTTCTGGATTGGCAAACAATAGGCTTGCTATGGACTTTATGGCGAGAGGGACTCCATAGCATCTTTTGACGATCTTCCTTCCAATGCTAACCTTGTGATGGTCATCCAGATCTTTTGTTCCACTCAAAGCTATTCTCTTAAACAAATCCCAGGCATACTCCTCATCTAAACTACCTAAGCGATATGGTTTTGTTGCGCCTGTGATCCTTGAAACAATATCACTACGAGTAGTTAAGAGTATCTTATTCCCTCTTTTTCCATTCCTCAACAAAGTCTCCAAGTCATCCCATTTCTCACGATCCTCATTCCACACATCATCTAGAACAAGGAGGTATTTTTTTCCATTTAAAATCTCTTCTCGAAGATTTGTTTGCAGTTGTTCCAGTTCTCCTTGGACCAAAGTTTGGTCTCTCCGTGAAACAGATTTAATGATCTTTTCAACAATTGATCTTACATTAAAATCCTGAGAGACATAAACCCATATTCTTAAGTCAAAATGCTTGTTGACTCTTGGGTCGTTGTAAATTTGCTTTGCAAGAGTGGTCTTTCCTAGGCCTCCAAATCCAACAATGGAAATGACTGTAAGATCCTCCCGACCCATGTTACATTCTGCACCCAAAGAGAGTAACTGCTCTATAATCTCCTCTTTCTCCTTCTCCCTCCCACTGACTTTTTCTTCCTCTACGTATGAGTGGGTTTCTCTATTTCCACCGGTGACTATTCTTTCCTCATTATTGCTAAGTTTGAAACCAAACTGGTTTTTATCCTCCTCAATTTTTTTCAGTGTATTTTTAACATCTTTAATTCCATGTGCAACTTTACGCCGAAAAATAAGTCGCTTGGGGAGTGAGAGGGGATCGCGTACCTATTAGAATTAGTGAGTTGAAATTAGCAAATGGGCACTTAACTAATCTTCATTGATAGAGATGATTACCATGTATATGTACACATTCAAACTTTTACACAAGAAGTATATATCAGGTTTTAAAAATATTTATAGTTTATTTTTAAAAAAAGAAGTATTTATAGTAAATAACAGTAAAAAAAATTTACCAGTAATTTTTTTTTTGTTTATAGTAAATAAAAAAGTAAAAAATATATTTTAACCGAACACTAAAAAAGGGACTTATTATAAATAGATAAGTTATGATTTACAGGTTTTATTATAAAAATTTTCAAAACCTACTATTTACTTCAATAAGTTTTAAAAAAAATGACTTACTATAATTTTCGAAGAAAAAGAATAATTAAAACAATTCAATACAATCATGAAAGAATAAACCAATTAATTGCAATATCTTAAATTAGGTAAATTTAAATCAAATAAATTTCCTATATCTTAAATTCAAGAAGTGATCATTATTCCCATAATTGTGGCCAGTAGGATCATATAAGGAGGAACTATCCATGTCTTGCTTCCAATCATTGTAATTCACTGTCATCTCTGACGGGGACATAAGGTAGCCAGACAGGTGCTGCACTGTTCCATAGTAGCCATGCTCGGATTACGTAGTCTCTAGGCTCCTCAGGCATACAACTTCCCATATCAGCAATGATCGCAATACCAACAACAATTATGGCCTTAAGGATCTGGGAGTCAAGGAGGTAGATGCTAGACTACTAGAGGATCTAGAGCTAGTAGCAATCGCCTGGGACAAGGACGAGGAAACAAAAAGAAAGAAAAGGCCCATACACATGCTATGATGGTACGCATGAGAATTATGAATAGTCTTCCCATGGTGTTGTTGATGGTATGATTTTTATTTTTCATTCTTTGGCCTATGTATTGTTCGATACGGGTTCTTTGTATTATTTGATTTCTATGCATTTTTTAGTTTGTTATACAAGAAGACAAAGTTCTCAAACTAAAGAAGGCACTACACTGAGTAAAACAAGCCTCGTGAGCCTGATGTAGCAGAATTGACAATTACTTTACAAAGCAAGGATTTAGAAGAAGCAAAAGTGATCCAACACAATACATCAAGACTCATGTATGGATTGCACTTATTGTCTCCCTGTATGTCAACCATCTAGTTTACATGAGAAACAATGAGAAGATGATCAAAGACTTCAAGAAAGATATGACAAAGATGTTTGAGATGATCGACTTGGGTCCAACGCACTACTTCCTTGGGATCAAGATAAATCAAATCAAAGACGGGATCTTCATCTCCCAAAAGAAGTATGCATAAATTCTTCTGAAGAAGTTCAAGATGAGTGGCTGCAAGATGGTAACAAATCCACTCAACAGCAACAAAGGGCTCGTGAAGGAAGATGGCACACCAAAAGCAGATGACTTAGGCTATCAAAGTCTCATTGGAAGTTTACTTTATCTTATAACTAAACAGCCAGCATCATGTATGCCACAAGCCTACTATCCAGGTTCATGTAGAGTCCAAGTCAAGTTTAGAATGGAGCAATAAAGAGAGCGCTTAAGTGTTTACCAGGAACAAAGAACTACGAAATATGGTATGGATCCATGCCTGACTCAAAGTTGGTTGGGTAAACTGACAAGGATTGGGCGGCAAGCTATGCATTCACATTGGGCTCAAGAACATTCTCTTGGGCGTCAAAGAAGCATGCAACAGTTGCACAGTCATCAACAGAAGCAAAGCTATAAGGCTAAAGCGTTTACTAGAGGACATGGGAGAGCAAAAAATGACGTTGTAGTATTGCGACAGTAAGACAGCAATTGCAATGGCAAAAAATCCAGTATTTCACAACCGAACTAAACACATAAGCATCAAGTGTAGCTTCATTAGAGAAGCTTAAGCTAATAAAGAGATTGAGCTCAAGCATTACAAGACTGAAGAACAACTGGCATATAATTTCACAAAGGCATTACCAAGAGCAAAGTTAATTACTACATGACATGGTTGGAGTTGTTGAAAATATGCATCAAGGAGGAGTGATAAACTATGACGCTTACTGCTAGAGATTTCAAAATCTAGAAAAGTCCGGAAAAGCTTAAGAAACAAGTAGAAATATTGTGGAAAATAGTTTGTATTCTAGGAATTGTCTAGTCAACTCCGTATCAAACACAAGTTGTAAGAATTCTCTAGATACTAAATCAAGGCCACACACTTGAGTGTGTAGAGTGATCCTCCAAATCATGTAGGAATTGATTTATGCCATATGTAGGAAAGAAAAAAGAAAAAAAAAAAACACACTTTTGATAATTTGTTACAAAGATAATATATACATGATTCGCAAGGTCTGTACACAAATCAAACAATTTGTGCTTCCCTAAGTTAAACAAGAAGAAGGATACTTTTTATTTTTATTAAATGATAATTTTCTTTATATTGTTTTTCTTTTTATTGAACAAAATTATAAATTCCTTCGTTAGAAACTATATTGATAGTATTACTCAACATTTGTAAAGACTCATTTATAAATAAAACAATTCAAACGGTTCATTACCAACAATAGTAATATTTTTTTAAAATGTCATAAATGTTTTAGGAAGGCTCTTTCCTAATGGAACCATTCTTATTTTTATGAAAAAGTAGGGCAAATTTTTTTAAAAAATATCATAAATGTTTTTGTAAGGTGGGGTGCATAATAAGTATTTTTTTTTTTTATCTTTGACATTAATTTTATTAATAGGTAATAGAGTAATAAAAAATTTTATTAAAAAAAGTACGTGAAAAGTGAAATAAAGGGTGTCAAATGGACGTATCCATATATAATATAAGGTTAATTACATAACTATGCCTCTTAATTTTAATTATTTCTTAATTTATCTCTTTGTTTTAAGAAAATACAAAGTTATCCTTTGAATTTAAAAAACTTGTTTCAATTTTATCCCTCGCAGACTTTTTGGACAAAAAATATAAAGATAAAACAAGCATATCCTTAATTAGACCGAGTTTATTTGTAAAATATATTTTTCTTCTTGAGAAAATTTTTAAAAAATATTTTAACATTTAAAAAGTCATAAAATTTAGGAACTTTTTCTTAAAATTGATGTTTTGTTTTAAGAATTTTTATGTTTTTATTTTCATAAAATATTTTTCATAACTGTTTAAAGTTATGTCGTTTTGCCTATTATTTTCTATTTAAAAGTATAAAATTGAAAAATGTTTTTTAAATTTTTAAAAAATATTTTAACATTTAAAAAGTTATAAACTTAATAACTTTTTCTTGAAATTTAATACTTTGTTCTAGGAGTTTTTATGTTTTTATATCCATGAGGTATTTTGTATAACTTTTTAAAGGTAATTATATCGCTTTACTAATTTTTTCTACTTATAGGTATGAAATTAAAACATGTTTTTTAAATTTAAAAGATACATTTATAGTTTCTAAAAATTAAAAAACAAAATAAAAAATAGTTAAAACTAAAAGATATAATTATGTAATTTACTCTATATATTTTATATAAACATTCAAATTTTGTACTCCAAATGTGCAGGAACAATAAATGCAATTAACTACAACTTGAAAAACTAAACTAAGTCATTTCCTTTATCAATACCTTTTTGGAAGTAGTTTTTCGTAGAGCTTCGTATGACACGTCGTCGAGCAAGTTCTCCACATCGCTGACAACATCTTGCAGCCTCTCCAGCCAAATTCTAACTCCTTCTTCATTGACCTGCCGCTTTTCTGCATCGTGAAGAACAGCCTTGATAGTCAAAAGGGTTTGCCTAAGTTCATCAAGATCTTCTTCCACACACCAGATTGATGCAATCTCTTTCACAGCCTCAGTGCCAAGAACCTCAATGACCTTTGCCGCAACGTCAAAAAGGATTGATTCTGCCATAATTTCTGCCCTGGAAAATGATAGTTTCAACGTATAAGTATGGGTTCTTTCCAGTCGACAAGAAAAACACAATCAATCCTGACTATTTACTCTTTTCTTCTGCGGAGTAATTACATATATATTTATCCAAGAACTTGCTTTTCTCTTTAATTAGTACGTTATAATTGCTTGCTTATTTTCTTGCTCTTAAATTCTTTGCTTCGTTATTACTCACCTGATGGGATGTTAGTTTTTCTCTTTAATTTGTTTTTTTTTTTTTCTTGCTCTCAAATTCTTTGCTTCATTACTACTCGCCTAATAAGATGTTAGTTCTCTTCAAAGTATAATTTCTAATACAACGAGGAAGAAATTTCTTTGTAGTATAAATTACAGTAACACCCAATGTGTTTTGACAAAATAATAGAAACACCATTTTAACCAAAACTAATCACATCAACACTCTTAACTTAAAAAAATTACAGAGATACCCCTCTTGTTAGTTTTCCATAAAAATTCACCAATGTTATGAAGCCTAATCTAATTAGAATGAGTATCCTACCAGCCACTATAAATAGGATACGTGTTCTTGTTGTCAATTAGATCACTTGAGAAATTTAAAAAAAGTATAAAATTAATAGAAACTCTAAAGGGTCATTGTTCAACATCAAGAACAATAAATCTACGTAATTAATTAGGATCACGTTGTTCAAAACTTGTAGTTATAGATAAAAGAATTATTCGCAAATTATACTTATTGTAACAGAATCTCAAGATCTTAACAAAACCAAAAAATAGATACTTGTATGAAACTTGATAAAACTTCAACCTACGTGTTTTGGGAATTGAAAAGCATATGAAAACACAATTTATTAAATGCGTAGAAAAAATAACTTCAAAATCAAAAACAGAAATTATTTTTAAAAATCATTTAATAATTGAACTGGCCAAAATAATTTATAAAACAGGTCACCAATGACAAGATAGAAAATATCCTACCTCAATATTTGAAATTCAAATACTGTAAGCTCTGATCAAGAATTTAACATAAGCTCTCTTTCAAAAAACCTTAAAAATGCATTTAAAGTCAAGAATGATACTAAATAAAATATCATTATATTAATTTAATTATCAGTGTGCCTTTTGACTCAAAATAACCATAAATGCAAGCTTTATTTTCTCAATGTTTTGAACACAAAAACATAATCTTGGAACATTTTCTAGCCTCAAAACGATGAAAAATTGAACCGACACAAATCAGAAAACATGAGGGGCTCGGAGGGCGACAGTCGCCGCCATGGGTAGCCACCGCGGTCGACTACACTCCTGGGTGAGCTGGACACAGCCAACTTCTTCCCTCACATGACAAAACCTATTTTCATAAAGAGAGCTTTAAACACAACTCTTGTAATGACCAAGAAAATCCTATAATTAAATAATGTAATTTACATGTTTAAATCAAAGATTTTCCTAGAAACATTATGTATGAATTTCGTGACTAAAGAATTTACAGAATTAACATACGAATATTTCAAAAATTCTATAATGGTTCTATAGTTAAGATAATTAACTATTGAAATTCAATAAATAAATTGATAAATTCAACCGTTACTAAGATGGAAGAAATTTATTTGTAAAAAAAATCGAGAAGTTTAATTATGAGAATTTTCAAGCATAGTATTAAGTTAGCAGTGTATACAGAAACACTCTAACTCAAATTAGATCTTTAATTTTCAATTAATTAAAAAATGGAGCTGTGCGAGTGGTAGTATCGATGGAAATGCTGCGCAAACTTGGATAGTGACGCTATTAAAAATTATATTATTACTGAGTCTAGATATTTAAAAAGAGTATAGATTTTTATTAAGACTAGAAAAAATTTCTAGACTCAACCCTGTCAAAATCGGTATGTGATTAAACTTATGTCGATATCAGTTCATACTATGGTTGGTGTGCTACAGTATTTAAAAAATAGGAAAACCCCTGTCAAATATTAAAAATTTTATGTCAGCTAAGTTAGTCATTACTGTCAGTATGAAATCATCTACTTAAGTTGTAACTTGCAAGATCTAACTTGGGACAAGAATCCCTAAAATAAGCTTCCTACTCATGATGATCGTCCTTTGCCATTATTAGGACAAACCTGCACTTCCTTCCACCCCATCTTTGGTGTAAATCTTAGGGAAATTCAAGCCTAGTTTAAGTTCATTAGATTCATTTAAGAGACTAATTAACTATGAATTAGGTAGAATAGTTAGATTAGACGTTTGCCTATATAAAGGAGACCATGATAGTTGCCACAAGTTCACTTCATTTTTTTTTTTTTTCTGTAGTTCTCCACTTCCTTCACCATTCTCTACCATGTGTCCTAAGCCTTCCAAGAGAAAAAGAAAAGAACATTTTGTGCTTCCACTTTGTCTCTCAAAGCCAAACCCAAAGCCTAAATCAAAACAAGCCAAAATCCCAAAATGTTTTCTACCACTTTCATACCACAAAACTAAGTTCAACAAAGAAGAAGAAAGAAGAATTCTTAGAGTCTTGGCCTTAGGTAATGTCCATATTTTTTTTCCTTTTTTCTTAGCAATATATATATATATATATATATATATGTGTGTGTGTGTGTGTGTGTGTGTGTGTGTGTGTGTTACTTAGATAACCTTGGCAGGAAGACCAAAACAAAGCTAGGTTTTTACATGATTAAGTTTGTAATTTAGTGTTGTTTCAAGAAGAGGGAAAAAAGGAGATAGAAGCTTTAAGATCACCCGCTCAAGAGTTGTCACTAAGGGTAAGAAATCTAAACTTTTTCAAAAATTTTCTAAGGTTAAATTTTGCACTTTATGAGAGATTTGATGATTGGGTGAGGAAATGGATTGTAATAAGTTTTTATGTGTTAATTAGTTTAATTTATGCATATACAAGATGTAAAAAGTTAGCACTTGCATATTAGGTTTATGTTTTGCGAGTTTTGGTTTGTGCAAAAATTTTCCACAAATGTTGAACACGTAAACAGAAGCCTTAGAAACGTTTTTAAAAACTTTTTCGAACACGAAACTTTTAGTTTTCGATGTTTTGAACAAAACTTTGTGACTAGGAAAAAATGTAATTTCGACTTTAAATAGGCTTTTTGGGTAGTTTAATTAGACTATCCCAAAACTGTCTAAAATATGCCTCAAGGCAGCCCCAAAAACTATCCAAAAATAGCCCCTAAAAATGTTTAAAATAGTTTGTAAAAGCTGTCTAAAATAACTCCAGCACTGCTGGAATTGTTTTGCTATTTTCGGGCCATTTTGGATTTGAATTTTACGTTTCTCTGAACACAAAAGTTTTAGATTTCGATGAAATTCATAAAAAAAATTTCTCCAAAATCTGCCTCTAAAATACAATTATGAACAGTTTTCTAAAACAGTCCAAAATACTGCATTTTTACACTGAAATTTTTTTGAAGTTTCGGATCGTTTTGAGACCGAATTGTAATTTTTGTCATATGAAAGTTTTAGTATACAATAAAATGAAGAACTTTTGTCAAGAAAGTTTTATAAAAATCTGCTTGTAAATTGGACTTTAATTGGGATTCATAAAAACAGTCAAAACTTTTTAATTGGTAAAAATTTGCAAAGTTTTAATCAGAAAACAATTATGCTAAAATGATAACCAGGACTTTAAAATAAGCATAAAAATTATTATGACACATATTTTAAACAACTAATTTATATAAGAAACACTGCTTTCAACATATCATTTCACCTTAACTTTCAAAAACTATCTAAAAAGTTATCTTCCAGTGAGATCGCGTGACTATTAAATCATATTTTTCAATAAACCAAGAAATTACAAAATTTTAAAAAGTTATATAAGCCTAAAATTTAGTGGGTAACCAGTTTCAGACATTATTTTATAAAGTAATTTTTATTTAAAATTCTAAGCTAAATAGGAAAAAATTTCAATAAGAAACTTTAATCGTTTTCAATTGAACACTAATTTTACTAGCATGAAAACCCGGTATGCTAAAGCTTTAATACTACGATGTTAGACACAGGTCTAACGCCCATTTTAGTCTAAAATGCCGCTTGAAACATAGTCTAACGACAAAATTTATATAACGTTATGATGTCGTTTTCGGGCTGACATACTTAAAATCAATTACAAGCCCATTGAATGAATTTAAAATAAGCCTAATTAGGATTTAAGGTAAGAATCATGAATTTAAGAAATGTCCAATTTAGTGGATTAAAGTCTCATAGATTTAACTACGATAGATAATTAATTAATTGTTTTAAAATTATTTATTTATTAACTTAGATACGAACAAATGGCAATTAAGGAAAAGTTTAAACATTATAAGGATTTAGTAAAAATAATCCTTGTAATAGAAATGGTGAAATTTATGATCAATTGATAAAAGAATTTACCTGAAACACCTATTATTTTAATGGGTATGATTTTTACAAAAATCATATGAATAAATTATCACTTTAGTATTTTTACTAAGTCTCCGCAGTAAATATTTAAAACCTACCTATCACTCACTTCTACCAACCTTGTTCCACTACAGTAATGTTTAATTAATAGCATTCTTATCATTTGGAGACATAGAATTAATTCACCTCAACTACCAGGAGACATCGATATATTTTCTTAACCACCTTTTTAATGCTTCCTTCATTTTTTTTCTACAATTTACCCCATTTGTCCCCTCAATTATGATAACATTATTTGCTAAAAGTCTCTATGGGAGACATGATAATATTTTCATTTAATGCTTATTTAATTCTCTCCCGCTCCTGAATTATTTTTATGCCTATTTATTCAACCATCACCACTCTCTTCTCTAGTTTCACATTCTCTCCTTTCTCACTTCAATTTCCAACTAAAGACACAAGGCATAAAACTCTCTTTGCAACCACGACAACTATAATTTTTAGCCACGTTTGAAGCCGTTTTGGAGTCAATACAAGCTTGATTTTTAACCCAAATTTGGCGTCTTTCAAAGGAGTTTTGAGGTAGGTTTTCTTTAATTCAAACTTGGCTTTAATATGTATTTTCTTCATATTTAATGCATGTTTTCCTCACTAATTGCAAGAAAGGCTAGAGATATAGTTTGATGATGATTTTGGTATAAAACTCATAAGAATATATTTATTATGATTATATAATGCATGCTGCCTATTTTGGAATAGTTTTGTAATTTTAAATGAGAATAATATGCTTTGGGTTTAAAAAAAACTTAACATTCTATAAACCTTATATTATCTCTATGGGCAGTAGCTCTTTCTTGAAATTCTGGGATAAGATGAAAATGAATTTTGTAAATACATATTTTAAAAGTAGACATCCTAAGCTTTCCAACGAGCTATCATGAGCCTAAATCGGAGTTATATTTTATTTTCTATGAATTTTTTAATTCTCGGGTTGAAAACTAATAAACCTACAAGTGGCAGTATACCACCCGTCTACCTTAAGTAAACCACCCAATAACCTATGTGCTAATTGTAGATAGTAAACCCAACTTTGTTCGCCTTTTAATCCCTGATTGTCTTGCAACCTTTCCAAGACCATCCTAAATGATTTATGAACTTATTAAAAACTAGAATATATAGATTTATACTTAATTCATTTATGGATGTAGTTACATGTTGTGCTTTAGTTTTAATTGTCCTTATGCACACCTTAGGATCAAGGGTATGTGGAGCTTACGTTAATTATTTGGAGATTAAAAGATTGTTGAGAAGCTTGGAAGGTAGGGATTCTATTACTCATCTTTTGTAAGGTTTTTATGGAATTAAAATTGATTGTTTTACCACAAGATATATGTATCTATGTTGAACTGCTATTATATGAGAATCACATATGAAACTATGACATGAACTCGTTCTGTATTGATTAGCGAGGAATATAATGAATTAACATATGTTGTTATAAGTTGAAAGGTATGGTTAGGAAAATTGATTCTATAAAGAATGATGGAACATTGAGAAATGATGAGATGTGAAAAGGGCGGCGGTTACATTCTTGGGCATGAATACCCTAAAAGGTAAAATAGGGGGAAGGTGATGACGCTTCCTTGGATCGAAAGTCCCAGACTGCACTGTACAGGAATCGACTTGGTGAGGACTCGGGGCTTGATGTCCCCTCACCGGAATACCCTCGAAATGTTTGGAGGGTGACCAAGCACGCCCATTTGGGTTTTAATAAGTTGAGTAATACTTTATGTAATATGGATACCTAGGAATAATGATGAATGAGAATATTGTATATATGTATATGAACTTGGTAATGATTAACTATGGTATCCACGGAATATGATCATAATCAATCTCATAATTTGAATAATGATGAAAACTAACTAACCATGCAGGTTTTAATGTGGTAATGAATAAACCTTAAGGTGAGTAATGAATTTTCCTACTGAGCATGTTGTTGCTCATTCCCTGTTATGTTCATCTTTTCAAGACTCACTAAGTGTGAGGTGGCTACAAGAAAAATAGTTGAAAAACCTATGTAGCTATATTACGTTGGGATTGTTTTGAATACAAAGAATGATTTTCATGATAATGTAAGCATCCATTGTTACTTTCTGTGACTGTATTAAGATTTGTTGAGGGTTGAAATGATGATGATGACAGTTGTATATTATTAAAATTTAAGGTGCTACATTAAACTGTGGTTTATTTATTTGTTTATGTTTTTATTTTAATTTGAGAGTTTTTATTTAAGTCCCGGGCAAATTACTTTGATGATTTATATTTATTTTCTAATCTTTATTTTATTTAATAAAAATTGTTAACCCCCACTTAGAGGCGTTACATTACCATCTAATAGAGTGATCGAATTCATGTAGTTATGCTAAAAATTAAAATAGCATAAAATAAAGTATTCTTATGCACTCTAAATGGGTGTTTTGTACAGATTTATTTTCATTAGAAAAGAAAGAATTCAAAATCTATAAGAAAGCCTACTTCACTGAAATAGATAAGTAAGAATCTCGTCTACAGTGTGAACAGTTTTTAAATAAAACTGTTTTTTTAATGATTTCTAACAAAATATAGAATGCATGTTTAGTGATATGCCCTGTAATAATTCTGTTATGATGTATATATTTATCTAAAAGTTGATGAGTTAGCATCTTGTGAGGTTATGAACGATGTGTGATGTATGCTGTATTAAAATATAATATTTGTTTGCTTTCAATTATGCATGTTTTTAGTATTGTTATGTAGGGCTATGTAGTAACATGTCATACTACATACACATAATAATACAAGTGAAACAAAGCAAAATAAGTTAAGGGTATTGTACTAACCCTAGACCCACGGAGAGGCTTAATTGAAAAAAAAAAAAAAAAAAAGAGAAGATGGCCTTGTTGGGACTTTGCAAATCCTATTGACTACAATATAATTTATGATCTCAGTGTTGTTAAGAACCTAGCGAACCTTGACTTTACGATGATCGCACGTAACCGATACGATCACCTAGGCGCAAATAGTAAGTTAAGATAAAGTTTAGATAATTGAGCATAAAACAAATTAACAAACAAGCATAAGATGATCATGCATTGATTTATCAAATGGTCTTTAAATTGTTTTAAAAGTTAAACTTCCTACTTGCTAAGCTAAAGCTCATTTATATGTGTTCATGCTGTAGGTAAGGAACCTATTAGCATCAGTTGATTGAGAAGTGGCGAGCAGTGGACGAACGGCAAAGATGAGTATAGATACCGCTCACAAAAAAATGTATTTTTGCATTATGTTGCCTTCTATAAAATTTAATACGTATGAAAAATTAAAAAACTTTACGTACTAAGCCTTAGAGACCGAGACTAAAGTCATTTGACCTCAAATTTAAAAGAAAGAAAGAAATGGATGTAAGATTTTCTACAAAATATATATATATATATATGTTGCAATGGAGAATGCAACGAATGCATTTAATTTTTCTAATAAGAAAATTATAGAAGTAAATGGTTTTAGAAATGTTTTTAAAGTATCATTTTGAGTTAGGGAAAGTATTTAAATCAAGAAAAGTATTTAGAAGAATAATACTTAGAAAAATTTATTATGCTTGTTTTAAAAATTTAATTCTTAATAAGTTATTATTATTTTAGTTTTAAAAGATTAAATTTTAAGAAATTATATCACGCTTTAAATTTATTTTAAAAAAAAGGAATTATGTTTTTTAAAAAATATTCTACAAATTTTAAGGAGCTCATATTAAAATACATTTAAGTATTAAGATTATAAAGGTAAGTAACGGCCATGTAAGATTGGGTAGTTACAACTCTTATATTCAAGAATCATTACGAAATAAACCTCATAATTTCTACTCAACTCCGACCCAAATCACGATACCAAGATAAGGAAGGAAATAGGAAATCCACTAATTAAGTAAAACAATTTTAGAAAAATAAAGCACATGCATAAAATTAATTTTAGAATATTACCAACAAGATCCACTTGTAACTACAAGAAAAAAAAACTAATTTGAACCACATAAGAAAAAGACCAACACTCTCAAGTTAAATCTTTAATATTTTCAACTCAAATCAATAGTGCATCATGAAAGAAGAAAGAGTCCAGATTTTAAAAATAAGAAAAATTCGACCTTGACAGATTTGGGAATTTCAGTAAAATTTCATATAATTAGTATATCAACACCAAGACCCAATTTCAGTTAATGAGTTGATACACAAGAAAAGTAAAGAAAATGAAAAAAATTCGAATTTCAAACCAACAACAAGGAAATAACCCTTACCAATCTTGAAGACAAGGACTTTCTTCAAACTTCAAAAAGAAATCTACTCCTAAGTCACCATAGTCGGACCGACGGAGGTTGATAGTGGAGCTCCACCTACATGTAGACCAAAGTAATTCTCTCAGCTTTCATGAAGAAGAGAGAGAAGAAGAGCGACGAAAAAAAGGGGAGAGTGAGAGTGAAAGAGTGCTCTTGTTGCTGAAATGATAAAAAAATGGGGAATGAAGGGAAAAGAGGGAGGCGTGGGAAAATCTGATTGTGTGAATAGATGTGAATGGTCTTGAGATTCTTATCGTTGGAAGGAGACCCGGGTAAAGCAAAGAAAAGAATGGGAGAGTGGGGTATGCCTAATCATGTGATCATGTCTGATTGATCTTTCACTGATTGATGTTTCATTTTTGTCTGATTCCTACTATTGTTGGAAGGAGACCTGGGTAAAGCAAAGAAAAGAATGGGAGAGTGGGGTCTGACTAACCATGTGATCATGTCTGATTTGTTGGAAGGAGACCTGGGTAAAGCAAAGAAAAGAATGGGATTCCAGGGTAAAGCAAAGAAAAGAATGGGAGAGTGGGGTCTGACTAACCATGTGATCATGTCTGATTTGTTGGAAGGAGACCTGGGTAAAGCAAAGAAAAGAATGGGAGAGTGGGTTCTGACTAACCATGTGATCATGTCTGATTGATGAGTGATGCTTCACAGGCAGAGTGGGGTATGACTAACCATGTGATCATGTCTGACTGATGTTTCACTGATCTCACCGACAGAGTATAAGAGAAAGTAATTGGAATAAAACAAGAAGAACTGCCATTGGAATCCTAAGAAGACGAAGTTGTTGTTTCTGAAATCGAAGGATCCGCCATTGTTGGCGATTAGAGCTTCGATACCACGTAAAGAAAACGGACTAACGAAGAAGATGAGAGAAGAACAGAAAAATAACGACTTCTGGAGGAGAAAATGGATTAGATTCTCCTTACAGAAAAATCTATTACAATAAACTACATAAATAATGAGAATGAATCTGTTAGAGCCTTGCCCCTTGACTAATAAGATCGTTACACGTGTCTATGATAACAAACTAAATCTAAGCACACTGACTAAATATGTGACTAATTCTGTTTTATCTCTAATGCACCTCTCCCTCTCAAGAAGAATAAATCCTAACACGGGTGGGGTTTGTTTCGGTTTCTCTCTTCCAAAACATAAATATCAAAGGTGCGGGGTTTGTTGTTTACATATATAAAAAAAAATAAAAATAAAAATAAAAATAAAAAAATCTCTCTGATTTGCACTACGACTTCGGTTTCTTCTTAGAAATCAAGGATGTTTAAGTCCTATGTACACAAACTTGTGTGGGACTCAAGATGACTTTCTGTCAAAAAATTGATTGTGGCCATTAACGAGTCATTACGGCCAAGATCCGTTTGAAAAGAAAAGATATCCTTCTAGCAATGCCGAAATGCTACGTGCCAATACATGTTTAAAGTAATCAAACGGAATATTACCTTCACTTGCACATAAATGCAAACCTCCGCATATTGGAGTTCCCGTAGGGCTTCAAGGGCATAAAAAAGAAAAAAGTTGAGTAAATGATGGAAAAGAAATATTTGACCACGTACACAACAAGACCTTGTATGCATGACTCTTCATGAAACTGAGTCTGAAAAAATAAAAATAAAAACAAATAAATAAGGCTGAAATTGGGCTGAAACAGACAAAAAAAAAAGTTCCACAAATGGCTCAAAAAAAATTTAAAAAAAAAGTGCAATTAACACAAATGCCCCTCCAAATGCCTCAACTTATTAATATTCCCTTCAACAAACTATTTATTAAAACAGTCTTTTTATTTAAAATTGGTGCTTTATTAAAAATCCAAATTACCCTCTTTTTGTACTCCCTCATGCAGGATGTCAGACTGGAACCTATCAAGTTCCGTCTCAAAACCTACCAGGTTCGTCTTGGAACCCACTAAGCTCTGTCTCAGAACTTGCCAAAACCATCCAGCCAGATTATGTCATAGAACCCGCCATGTTCCAAATTAAAAAACAATAAATCAAGCAAAGAACATGGTTCTACATCCTTGCCAAAACTCATCATATGCCAGCAAGAAAACTCGGTCCAATATATACTTAGATTATCCAAAAATCAATCCAAAAATTAAAAAAAAAATACACAAAATCTTCAAACAACAAGCTTAGATCCAATAATTGAAAAGCAAAAAATAGAAAATATAAAAACAACATTCAACAAACATAGAAAACATCTCCAATGGCATCAAAAGGCATGAAAACTGAGAAGCTAAACAACGACTCTTCAAAGGAGAAGGAGGAAAGATGTCTAGTCGAGGAGATGGCGCTAGTGGTGTCTGAGACAGATGACCGGTTATTTTACGGTCCTGACTTTCCAAGTTTGGATATTACAAATGGAGCATTAAAATGATTCTCACACCAGAATCAGATCTAAAGCCAAAGGGAGAGGGAATAGTTTCAAGCTATTAATGTGTAAAAAACAAACACATAAACTTAAGGCAATGAGAAACAATGTCTAATCGACGGAGACAGAGTCAGAATCAGACGCACTCAGGTAGTGGCAAGATGCGCAGCAATGGTAATGAGTCGTTGGTCGTCCCCAACTCGGTGATCTCGCTCTTAGCTCAGCAGATTCGGTGAATCGGTGTCTCTTACAAAAAGACACCTACCTCCAAAACCTAGCAGAGAAGTACAACAATGACACTTCATCGGACTTGTAACGCCCCTAAGTGGGTGTTAGACATGTATGCCCTAAAGAGAAAAATGTTTTCATATGATTATGGAGACATTTTATTAATAAAGAGTTTATTTATTATTCGTATACTAACTATTGTCCTCTTTACATTCATATTTATTGAATATATGTTAAGCAAACAAAAGTTTAAGACTATCGGTCTAAACCTTTAAAAATCAAGCAGATGATGGACAGATTATACGAAAGACATGATTTTAAAGGTGACGATCTAAATCAGAAGATCTGCAATCGAGGGAATAAAATTAAGCGCTCTATTCATGCTAAGATTGTTATATTGTCTATATCTCTAACGGGAAATGGCTTGTCTTGGCCATCGGAGTTGGACTCCGCAAGTAGAAACATTAATTGGTACATTGTCATAGATGATGATGTATTAGATCAGAACATAAAATGGAATTAATTTAGATTCATAATTTTGTCTATGCAAATTAATTCACTTTGGACAATCTTACATGTTGTAGCTTAATACTGAAATGACTAATGGGCCCGTTATTTTAACTTGTGTCTCTTGATGTACCAAAGGATGCCAACCTGACTTAATAATAGTACGCATACCAGTACATTAGAGACATGACTCTTGATAGCGTAAACCTGTTACTCATAAATATGAAATCCATAACTCCATTGGTGGAGTTAATGATATTCTCTTATATGTGTTATCCTGTAATTAGAAGACTGGAGCACTCAAACATTTAGATGCATAAGTGTAACCGAATGGTATATTGTCTTTGGATAGTGAGTTTTTTAATGGTGAGATAACAGAACGTAAGGTAAAAATAATCAAAAAGGTACGGCGGGATTTATCTTTAAGCCGATTATGAATATACTATAGGGATATAACACATTATAATATGTCATAGACACTTAGCTAGCTTGGAGCTTCTTAATTTATATAGTTTGAGACAACTCGAAGCTTTTAATGAAAGCTTTTAGTAGAGTAGCATTAGAGTTGAAAATTATAAAATATGTATCTAGGATATTATATTTTATAATTATCGAAGCTTGAACTATATAGGTCTATCAGGTCCCCTTTGCTAGCTCATAATAAATTCTGTAATGATACGACGTGCTTTTTCAATAAATTGCTGACTTATGTTTAATTATTATAGTGGCTGAAATTCGATAGGATTATAATTCATGTATGTTTATTAGTTGAATTAATTTTGTAAAAGTTTGATTTCGTACCTTATCCATGCGTTGAAGAAGGAGAAACTGAGGAACAGCTACAGAAGCTTCTCAGAGAACTCTACTAGTTAGAGGAGCTACCACCAGCTTCTGAGTAGATCTAGCCATAACTTTCCTGACGGATCGTATAGAAAACACAGCAGAAAATATAGATAGGTTGACAAAGAAAATTTTCTTAAAACATTGTTTATTGGAAATAGGTATATAATTTTAATCCATTATTGAAAACATAGTAGATAAAGATTTAAATCTTTTGAAGATCTATCAGAGTATCCTTGTTTTCCTCTTTAACTTTCAAGCCAAACCTACACAGAAAAAGAATAATGAGTGGGTGTTAAAAAGCAAAGATGAATCAATCTTATATTATCTAGTTTTACTATGTACTCAACACACGCAATAGTAGAATTTTTTAAGGAAAAAGACTCAGAAATATCACATACGTGAAAACTGTAGTTGGTATTTCTTTTATAACTGAGCTGTTAGCTATTAATTAATTTTAATTTTTAATTTTTTAAAAAAATTAAAACCAGTCACGTCTCTCCTTTGTGGCTGAACCACACACCCATAACAGGAGAAAAAATCTCATACAATTATATATATCACATAAGGAAGGAAGGAGTGTGATGAAGGTGAACTTTTACTTCCATGCACGTTCACATACAATTATATATATCATATATATATATATATATAGACCATATAGACAATTAATTGAACTCTTTAATTAATATATCAAATTTATTAATTTTAGTGTTACTCTATTAAAAATCTGAAACTACACTCTTAAAATTATAGTAATAATTACTCAAAGAAAAATAACGAGTAATCTATTGATATAATCATTACATATAAGTTAGTCCTTCATAAATAGTCCATAATAATAGCTAGGTTCAATTTTCATTTACGCTTCTTATTACATCTTTATCGTTGAGTTTTAATAATTTTCTAATGAGCACTTAATTCATAATCTTTTCATGAACGAATATTCTACTGTTTAAATCTTGAATTAGCACTCAAAAAACTATCTTTCTAACTTCCAATAGGGAGGTTTGAATTCTGTATCCTTATAATTTTATTCCTAACTATTTATTCTATTATATTTCTAAGATGGCAAGTTATGATTTGTCTTTAAACAAATCTTGCCAATCAAGTCAAAAACACAATATCATAAGCAAGAGTCTAATAAATATTCAAGATTGAGACTGTCATACATATTATTATCATAGTGATAAATTTGAAAACTCTATTTGTAACGAAAGCTAATTAGATATTCATAATTAATTTGATCCAGTCCTATATAATCTCATTATATAAAATACCTACAATCCAATATCTTTACATTAAGAGCCTAGCTAAGACTATTTCATTCTCAATGAGATTGGACTGCACTTAAATTATTTAATTAAAGATCTCAAAATTTAATTAATTATTACGGACTATTTAGATACTTATTTATAAATTTTATCCTTAAACACATAACAATTATATGCTAAATTTATAGTCACTAATCATGAAACTTTTTAATGTGTATTAAAATATTTGTAATACACATAGTCAACTAAAATAATTATAAGTTACATTTTATTTAATTAATCATGTCTATCATTTTAGGGCATTAAATTCAAACCCAACACCTTCAACTTTTTACAATGAAAGTCTGTACGGCACTAATAGTACATATCTGCATAGGGGAAGCAAAGCATCATATTTTTTAATTTTCTAATTTATATATTTCAATAATTGAAACAGTATTTCTTCTTGCATTAAAGGTTATAATATTTTAGGAACAACATTTTTAACGATGATAAATTTTGACATATAGCAACATGATGATGATGACCGCTACTAGAGCCGACAATTTTGGACACGGTACGAAGACACGATATAAATGGGTTTGAACCGCATGATTATTAATTGGGTCATAAATGGGTTGGCACGAATAACACGAAAATAAATGTGTTGGATTCGTGCTAGCACGTTTAACACGCTTTAACACATTTAATTAAAAATATAATAAACGTGTCAACAAGACACGGCACGACCTGCCTGTTTATAGCACATTTAAACTTAAAATAAAAAAAATTATGATTTTGCAATTTTAAAGATTCGAACCTTGCACTAAAAGGTGTATTATTGAGCTTGCCTCTATCACACTAAATGATTATATAATGTAAAATAAGAGCTTTTAGTTTATTTATTATAATTTTAACACTTTTGAAAGTTAAAATAATTTTTTTTTTATTTTGCAAGCATAAATAATCGAACCCATGTCTGAGAAACCAAAATTTTGTGCACAATGCTTGCCTCCACCATGCTTCCTGACCTTCTAGTGTAAAATGACAGCTTCTATTCTATTTATTATGATTCTACTACAATTTTCTTCAAGAGTCCCACATCGAAAAAAACCAAAATTTTTGGCACAAATCTTCTATATAAGGACTTGTTTCTCGTCTCTATGTGGTTGTCTTCTATTCAGGCCGTTTATGGCTTTGACTAATTTTCTCAAATCTGATTTGAGAGATTGGATTGAAGAGAAAATGCAGTTTGAAATATTTAATGATAAAAAAGATAAAAATATTTTAATTTAATGATAGAAAAGATAGGAACTTTAATCTAAAAAGAGGAATATTTGGATATTTTGAATTGGAAATGATTGTTTATGCTAGAAATTTAATAAAATGTGATGTTAATTTTTTTTATTTTTTTTATTTTTTGGTTATAAATGTGTTATAATCGTGTTAAATTGTAATGGATTATTTAATAATCGTGTTAATCGTGTCGTGTCGTGTCGTGTCGTATTTGCGTATTATGAGCGTGTCGTGTTTGTGTTTGTGTTTTAGACACGTTTATTAATTATGTCGTGTTCGTGTTTAGTGTAATCGTGTCGTGTTGTAATCGTGTTGACACAAACACGACACATAACACGATTTGCCAGCCCTAACCGCTGCTTCAAAAACTATATATTTTAATCGTGGGGCCCACTTTTAGTGATGACAAGGCTGCATAAACTCTTGTGGAAAGAGTAATGTGATGTCACTAAAAAAGACTTTGTTGTTGCTAAAATGTTTGACAGCCATGGCCCCAAACTCGATGCTGTTGATTGTGCTTTTCAATGACAAGAATAATTGAAATTTTAATTTTTATTAAAATTTTTTGCGGTAATAACTGAGCAGTCAGAGGATTTTTTCAAGACTTTTAGCGACAACACATCATCGCTAAAATTCTTGTTGTCACGAGAAAATTAGTTTAATATGTTTAATCAAACGATGTCGTTAGTTTAGTTTATAGCGACGACATTAAAAGCTCTTATTCAAATGATACAATATTTTTTCCCATACACACCTCTATGTCCGTTAAATAAGCAAGCTTCTAATACACAAATCTTTTTGTGACAAGACTCTAATTTACACCATTTAATAACTATTTTAAAAAATCATATGGAGGTAATTTTAATTTTTTTTAATCATTCAACACAATTATTCCTTCACCTTTTTGTTGATTGCTAAAAGAAATATAAGAATAGATCAAAATAGGTTATGTCGAACGCAACAAGTTTGTGTAATTATTGAAATAATCCGGTACCGTCAAATAGTTTGCATGATTGTTGATTAATTTGCTCTTGTATTAAATTAGTAGATGTGATAATAAATAAATAACATTTTTTTTAGAAAATGTAATTAGCAAATTTAATATTTTTTAATAAACTATGGTGAATTTAAAAAGTTCCTTTTGTGTATGAAAATGCTTCATGCCTAAAGCTTAAAAAAATTTAAAAAAAAAATTGAGAACTAAGAATGTTAAAATAATGAATAAAATAATGGGTGCAAAAAGAAAAACAAAGTAATAATCGAAAGGGTAAGGATAGTTTTGAAGCTATAAGGGGACATGAAAATTTATTTTCAAAAAGTATAAATAGTCAAGTGAGCCTGTGAATAGAATCACCCAAAAGTGAAATGTTTTAAAAAGTCAACAAAACGACATCGTTTTCTCACTTGACATTCTTTTCTGAGTGCCGGCCGAGACGGCTTCGTTTCCACTCCATGCTCAGATTCGACTTCGTGCAAATAACCAAATTCCGAAGCTTCCAATGCCGTTCCGATCTGTCTTCGACTCCGGTGAGATCCGATCGGAGTTCGAAAACGCCGGCATCAACTCCAAATTCATCCCATTGATATGGAAGCACCTTCTTCACAACCCCGACGGCGAATTCGAGCAAGTCCCTTCCTTGCCCTCCTCGGCCTACCTCCTTCTCCGCTCCAGGTTCAAGCCTCTCACCTCTTCTCTCCACTCCGCCACCGACTCCTCCGACGGCTTCACGACCAAGCTTCTCATCAAGCTCCAGGTTTGAAACTTTCGTCCTTAATTTCGAAAACGCGCACAATCTGTTTGAAGAAATGCCAATTTGAGAATTCGCGTTCTGGTTTCATCAGAGTGGAGCTCTAGTGGAGGCGGTGATCATGAGGTACGACACTCGGTTGGGAAAATACGCCGGAAAGCCTCGGCCGGGCGGTCCCAGAGCGACCTTGTGCATATCATCTCAGGTGTCGTTTGTCTGTTGTGTTTTCAGGGTCGTGATAGAATTATAGGCCTAGACCAAATCAGAAAGAAAGTGAAGAATCTGAGATAAAATATTTCTGAAAATTTCTCTCAATTTCTCATTAATGAAATCAGTACTATACAATGTTTAAATAGACTATCTGACTGTTAACTGCAACAACGGAAATCAGGTATTACTAAGTAAACTAATTAACTGAGACATCTTCTCCAATAGGTTTTAACGTAATGGAGTTTGTTTTCCAACTGGCGGTTTTCACAATTGTCATGGTTGTTTTACTTGCAGGTTGGCTGCAAGATGGGTTGCAAATTCTGTGCCACCGGTAGCATGGGGTTTAAGAACCATTTGTCATCTGGGGAAATCGTTGAGCAGTTGGTTCATGCATCTCGCTTATCGCCCATACGCAATGTCGTTTTCATGGTATTTGGATTGTGTGATTTTTTCTTTTGAGCAGTTATTTTGTTGTGCTAGTTCTGGTGTGGTCGTGGAGGGTAAAGGGACTCAAGTTATTGAGCATGATGACGTAAATTTAATCAAACTTGAAGGAATCAAGTTTTTAAAGTGGAATCTGATTGAAAAAGATTAAACAACATAGTGGACGTAGGCTTGATTGAGCTGAACTGCTTAAAATTCTTGCATCTTCTTTTTACTTTGAATTTTATTCTGTATGTTTGATCTTCATGGAACATGGATAACTCAGCTTGTGAAATCAGATAAAAAAATGATTTTTTTGGGGTAATGCTATCTTGGAAACCAGAATATCTCTATTTTTTAAAACATTTTAAGTGTAATCTGTTAGGTTTCCACGTTATGTTTTTTTTCCGTAATTTTTGTTTATCTCTTTGGTCAGGGAATGGGGGAACCTTTGAATAACTATTCTGCCTTAGTAGAAGCAATTCGTGTCATGACTGGATCACCATTTCAGTTGTCACCGAAGAGAATAACTGTATCAACGGTATGCTTCGCAAAATCATCTCATGTCTTATTTCCATGCTTTCAATGGAATATTTTCTTTGTTGGGTTGAGTATGCATTGGGCTTACAAGTCATAAAGAAGTTGGAATTTTAATCTTCCATAGGTTGGCATAGTTCATGCTATCAACAAGCTTCATAGCGATCTTCCTGGTCTGAACCTAGCAGTTTCGCTTCATGCACCAGTTCAAGATATTCGTTGCCAGATAATGCCTGCGGCTCGGGCATTTCCTCTGGCAAAATTGATGGATGCACTGCAAGAATATCAAAGGAAAAGGTTTGACGGATCAACTTATGCATGCTAAATTCTTTTGAGCAATGATTTGAGATTCTTAAGATATCATATTTTGGTGTTTGATTTTTCAGTCAACAGAAAATCTTAATCGAGTACATAATGCTTGATGGGGTGAATGATGAAGAGCAGCACGCACATCAACTTGGCAAGTTGCTGGAGACACTTGAAGTGGTAGGATCTTACAACAGGAACTAAAAGCATAGATTAAAACTCCCATCATGCATTTTGTATGCCTGCATTTATTTCTGTAAATCTGCATCTTTGCTTGGACCCTGCTTGCATAAACTTCTATTTGTATTTGATTATATCAGTCAATCTGACTACTATTCTTAATCTTCTGCATTATACTGCTTATTATCAAACAGGTTGTGAACTTAATACCGTTCAATCCGATTGGTTCTTTAAGTGAATTCAGAACCAGCAGCGAACAGAACGTTTCCAGCTTCCAGAAAATCCTTAGAGGTACCTACAACATCCGCACGACAATTCGTAAACAAATGGGTCAAGATATAAGTGGGGCATGTGGTCAGCTAGTGGTAGTTCAGTCTGATAAGAGGTCTGTTGAGAGTCCGCTCCTGGTGGACATAGAAGATCTTCGGGTAAGATAGTCCTTCCTCAGTCTAGGAAGGGTAGTAGGACAGACATCAAGCGAATGTAATGACGAAGATTTTGCATCGGAATACGGGTGATTTTCCAAGTTGCTATTCCATTCAACTTTTGCATACAAGTTTTTGTAGTTGTAGGTCGGACACATGTAATTTTCTAAAGCATTTTGTTAAGTATAAGCTGCATTCCGAGAATATAATAGTTTCAATATTGCTACAAATGTTCTGCTTCAAAAAATGTGTCTTCGTGCAAAATGGAGCTCCAGCGGTCTGATTGTAATAAGAGCTATGTTTCTCGTATTTAACTTTTGTATTAGTGATATATTGATTTACACATCCATTCGTGAGGGGCTTGGCCAACGAAAATATGAGAGAGGATGAAGGCATGGTTATTGGCAATAACTTACTGAATCTCTTTTTTTTTCTTTTTCTTTGCGCTCTCCGGGG
>CAMOHE010043501.1:0-12596 GCA_946598075.1 Artocarpus hirsutus | reverse complement strand
CCCCCCCCCCCCCCGGCGGGGTGAATCTCCATCATTTGAGCAAGTTACTAGTCGTATTTGGTCGGGATTTGCTACTGCACATCAGTGTCATGATGATAATACTGAACATATTACTGTCAAATATTTTTGCCTCTCATTTCGAGCGAGAAATGGAGGAAGAGTAGGTAAACAGAAAATAATAAACAAGTATATAAAAACCTATGCGGAAGCGGACATATGCTTTCAAGTTGTTTTTGACTTTTCTCTCCCTCAACGAGTGAATTATTTCAAATTTGCTGTGTATGGAGCTCTTTGTGTTCATCACCCATTCTCTTTCCTTCTTGTTAACAAAGGAACTGCTTTACACCTGATAGTAAGTGGCAAACTGATCGTCCTTACAGTACACAGCTTATACTTAGATAGTCGGATCTGCTAAGTTGCCTTGCATCTTAATGCAAGTAAGCTTTCGAGAACAGCAGGAAAGCAATAGACACAATGCCAAGTTGTCTAAATAGATTATTGTTCACCATTAGCACTGTCATAAGCTATAGATAATCAGAAGGTTTTCTCAGTCACACCCTTGGAACCAAATTATGGACGCAACAAGCAGTCATTTCTTAACAATTTTGACAATATACTTTATCCAATAAACCGGAATGCCCAACAAGCAAGATCCGCAACAAAACCAATTAAAAAGACCGTACTGGAAAGTGGCAATGCTTGTGAGGACGTTTCAACAAAAGCCATGAATGAAACAAAAGACACCGATACCCGGATACAAAATTAAAGCTCAAACAGATTCTATGGCAGACTATTAAGCCAAAAGTGCTTCCAACTTTGCTATCTGGTCCTCTTCATTTTTGGGTGTTGGGCTCCTATTTGCCTCATGATATAAATCATGCTTCCATTTCTCAACACGCGTGCTACTACCATGAAATCCAGGCTTTCCACTGAATCGTTCTCTTCCCCTATAGTTTCCATCACCACTGCCGCCACCACGATACCTGTCTCTAGGAGAAAAGCCAGCTCTCTGGGGTTCCCTTCTGTTTGTTGCTCTGTCCCCTGCAAATGGCTTATCAGATCTATCAAAATGGCGGGCATTGTAGCCCCTTACTTCTTTTCCACTTTCTTCTGCAGTACGTTCAGGATGGGTCGGCTTTACAGCCTTGGTTGCTGCTTCATCAGTATTTTCAGAGTTGACTTCAATCTTCTTCTCCCTAAATGCAGGCCTTTTCCTTGCAGGTGGAGCATCAGCTTGCATTTCAAAGAAACCATCATGGCGCCAGCTGCCCTTTTCTTCTTTGGCTCTATCATCTCTCGTCCATGTGTCATTACTTGCTGTCTTGCTTTCTATCCTTTCATTGTGCTGATCCCTTGAATCTCTCCACCGTCCACGATCTAAAGTCCAAAGAGATGAGGACACAACATATCAAACAGGGAAACATAATTGACTTACCAACAGAGATCTACATTTATGGAAGATTACAAGTGAAAAAAGGAATTAAGAACTTGAAGCTCAGAGAATGAAGATAATAATTATTAAAAGGAATCTCACCACCAGTGGCACCTCTGCCCGAGCTTCGGCCAAGTTGCGTGGAATTACCACGCTCATCGTGCTGTTATAAGACATGGACAGGCAAGCCTAAGATTGTTATATACACGGAAGCACTTGAAGGCACGGGCTGAACAACAATCCCACTACATCAGCCCAGGTAAAAAAAAAAAAAAAAAAAAGATTTGGACACACTGCATATGAACCAAGCCAATGAAATGAAACGAGAATTCTGGTTTCTGCTCGGTTTGATTTATCACTATTGACGGTGGTAAAGTTCTCGTGTCACTCTCAGAGTGAAGCTAGAAATGATGGTTGTCTTTTTGTCCATTAATAACTGGTTCAAATGGAAGAAATCATCCATCATATTTAGCTTATACTATAGTGGATGTTCAGAAAATTCACACTGTTTTCACTTATCAAATAAAGAACCTACACACATATACAGAATCTAGCACAACTCGTGTAAGACCGATATTGTGAGTTTCCTCATTGTGAAAGCTACCTCTATATTTTTATTGTGTAATATTTACTTCTTCGCATGTTTGTTTCTGCCTTTAAGTTTCTTATCTAGATGATTTCACATTATGGGAAGAAGAGTAATTAGATGTACCAACCAATCGAAAGTAAAACCTACACAAAAATTACAACTATGAATCTCCGAACTTTCCTCAGGTTATCACCGCGCTTGAGTGTTAGCAACTGGTCATTCCTCAATGAACACAAATTACCCACAAAATGCAATTAGTTGCACATTCAGATACCTCCAAGTTATAGAAAATCAGTAGCCACCATTGCCCTAGAAGCTATTTGTAAATTCATATTAGTTACAACAATATCCACAACATGTAACCCAGATCTAGAAGTTGAGTCAGATTACTTGGAACTAAAGGACCTTAAGGTAATATGAAGATCAAATATCAGTTCAGAAGTTGGCAAGCAGGCTGAATAAGATTAATTCATACTAAAACACACACGACACCTGAAAATACGACCAGGGTCGAGATACTTCTGATGGATTAGAAGAATCCTTTGTTCCTTCATGTCGTCCGTTGGGTTTTCTGTCAGGTTCATTGCTTGGAGCCCCTCTTTCTAGCTTCAGATCGGTTGTTAACGGTGTTTCAAGTGGCAATCCACCATCTTGCACACGGCGACCGTGCTTTTGGTCTTGGTCCGTCTGGTTTCTAGTATCCAAATTATTATTACTGCTAGGTACTCTCTCTGGTGCCGGCTTTCCATCCTTCCTAGACCTCTTGGGACTATGACGAACCATACACAAAAATATACCAAACCATGTTAAGTTTGGAATCTCCATTGAAATGTCAAATGCTAGTTAAAGCAATGACACACTTATTCTAACTAAACTACTAAAGTCTAAAAACAATACTTTTTAACTTTTGATTTTGAAGGTGAAACATGAATCTTCCTATTAAAAGTTGAACAAACAAACAATTAAGAAAAAACCCACATTTATGCGCAACTTTTACCATTAAAAATAAAAAATAAAAAAAAAAAGGAAAAATCAAGCTTTGCATAGTGTCAGTTTTATTTGACTTGCTCACGTTGCTCAAAAAAATGTGGGTTTTATTTACAACTGGATAAAACAGAGGTTTTAGGGTTCTATGAAATTAATCCTCAAAATTTGACTCACATAGGGCTGTACCGATAGACAAAGCAACAAATTGAAGCAATTTTTTTACTTTTCCTTGACGCAAAAGAAACATTTTTTGGTCGAATCTGTTCGTTGTCCATAAAATAACTTGGGAATTGAAAAGCATGTTCGTCAAATAAATATCTCAAAACCCATATCAGTCTCTAACCTAACTCGGGCACAAAGGCATACACAGTGACGAAAGAAATTAAGAAAGAGAAGCGGCACCTTGGCTCCCTATCGAACCTAGAACGATGCCGTTTTGAGTCAGAATCCCGACCCTCCCGATGCGACGTCATTGGTGAACGTTCCAGCTGCAACTGTGACTCGAATAGAGAGAGAAAGAAAATGAGAGAGAAGACTCCGACTAGGGTTGCACTGCTTTTCGTTTCTTTGATTTGGAGTTCCGGATATTTGTGATCTCCCAATGAAGATGAAATCCTTGCCGTACGATTGACCAACCAACTACTAAGTGGGGCCACCGCGGAGGGGACTGAAACAACGCATATTTTGAAAGGCCATTAATGAACAAATAAAAAAAATAAATAAAAATAAATAAATAAATAAAAACACACACACTTCGTTTTACCATAAAACCATCCAACGTCATCGTTATAAAGATTGCAAATTTGTTTTATTTTCTTTTTTTTTTATGGCAAATTTGTTTTCTTGAGAAAAAGAAAAGATTGCAAAATTTATAATGACAAAATAAGATTAATAATTTTGGATCGGTTTTGTACCCAAATATTGTTTGCGGTTGGGACGCCAACTGCAATAATTTAAAATGCATAAATATGTAAAAAATTGATTAAAAAAATTGTAACTCCTAAAACGCTATGTCCTTCCTTTATCTGAAAGTCTGACGAGGTTCACAGTTCACCAATAATTTAATCCAATGGAGTAAATTGATTCTTCTCTCCAAATTTGGTACCCTATTTTATTTTGGGCATGAAAAATCTGAGCAAAAAGCTTCTTGTCAGCTATATTTATTGTGATATTGGGTTCCTGACAGAATTTGTTTGGAATCATTAGCTTGAGTTAAACTTTGGAGGACTAATTAAGTGTTTGATAAGGTGGTTAAAATTATTGGTTAAAATTGTAAATATTGTAATATGTGAAAGTTGATAGTATTTTTTTTTTTGCTTTTACTGTAACATGTAAGAGCTTTACACGATAGTATTTTTTTTTTTGTTATTATTGTAATATGTGAGAGCTTTACATTGTTTTTAACTAAAAAGTTGATTAGAACCAATTAATACCAAACATTCTATAAATATAGTGCAACCTAATTGTTTGCTAAAGCTCCTTATTGAACTTTTGAAGAGAATGATATCTGATTTTTTGACAGACCAAGAAGAAAGCATTTAATTATATATAAATTATAAATATTCCCTCTTAATTATAGGCTTTGGAACATTTTCTCCTAAACTTCAAAATATAACATTTATTTCTCTCGATTTATGAATTAGTAACAAAAAAAATTCTTGAATTATGATTTTGAACATAAATGATACAATGTCACAAAAATAATGGAGATTGTTGAATTGTTTAGTGAACTATTAGATTGTTAGCTTAGCCTAGTACATGCACATGAAAGTAAAACAAAAGATTATTTTTAAAAGATTTTTTAAGGTTTTATTTTATATTTTTAACAATTAAATTTTTTAAATCATATCAATTTTAAACTTAAATTATCTTCAAACGTAACAGAATTACAAAAATACTCCTATGTTATGTACTAAATCTTAATTATGTATGAATTTTTTACTAAAAGTTCTAACACAACGAGTTTTTTTTTTAATTTATGTCTCATATATCAAGGAAAATATATATTATGTTTTAAAGTTCGAAGGACACAATATTTCAAAGGCTATAAGTTAAGGGGATGTTTTTGAAATTAATCCTTCAATTATTTATTTGCATAATGTTTATATATATATATATATATATATATATAAAGTAATCCATACTAGATCAATTTGTAAGCTTGGTTTTTCCTCTAGCATGTTTGATAATTTGCTCTTCGTGGTTAAATTAGTAACTCCAATATGATAAATTTTTTATTTAATTATGTTTACAGGTTGAAATAGAAGGATCACTCACAGATCTCTATATCATGCTTCATTAAAAACAAAATTAAAAAACAAAAAACAAAAAACAAATCAATGTTTACTATTTTATTATTTCTTAATTATATTTTTTGTGACCATTTCTCAATAAACTTATAGCGGTGTACTGTGATAAAATTAAATATTTTTATAATTTAATTCACCATTTCTTTTTTTTCTTTTTTTTTTTTTTGCTTTATCTATCTTACCGTTCATGAGCAGACTAATAACATATTTTATTCATTCTTCCACTATTTTTTTCAATTAAAGTTACATATGTATACTTCTTGCAATTTAATATTGTTTTTGGCCCAAAGACCACAGGGCTGTTAATCTGCCACGCATATTATCATATCCAATACCTACTTCACACCTACCTAAAAGTCATCCAACACAACATTAAAATAAGTTGGATGAGAATTGGTGTCTACTATGAAACTTGCCTAATAATTTATATTGACACTACTTATTTTGGTGTTTAATACTAATTGATGTTTAATTCATCACTAATATGATGTCAGTTAATTATTAATTAATATCGATCAACTAGTGTTTAAACACCAAAGTCATCCATTAATAGCTTGTCATGACATCAATAGATGATTTACTTCTTTTTTTTCCTTAAAAAAGGATATAATTTTTAATATAAAAAACAAGGGACATTTTTTTAGGGGGAAAAAGCAAGAGACATTTGCTAAAAACTATACTTTTAACGTTGTTTTTCGCCCAAAGACAGTAGGGATGTTAATCTGCAACACATAGTACCATATCTAATACCTACTTCACGCCCGCCTAAAAGTCATCCAACACAACATCGACATGAGTTGGATGAGAATCGGTGCCTGCTATAAAACTTTCCTAAAATTTATATTAACACTAATTATTGTGGTGTTGATCACTAATTGATGTTTAGTTCATCACTAATATGATGTCAACTAATTATTGATTAAATCGATGAATGGCTTGTCACCACCTTAAACAAAGATAAAGATATAGTTTTTAATTAGAAAAATACGAGGGACATTTTTTTAGGGGAAAAAACAAAAGACATTTGCTAAAAACTATACTTTAAAAAAGATTTCTTTTGCACATAATTAATCAGTGATTTACCAACAAGTTCAATCAATGATTTTTCTACATCTTCTTCAAGAAAAGAACATTTCTTTTTTTATTTAGCAAAACTAGGTAATAACTAAAAGCTGTTTTAAACATTTTTTTGCGGTAATCACTGATTGACATTTTATTAATCACTGTTTGACAATATTGGCCAACCAAGTCGAGTGATTATTTGAAACAAAAAAGGAGTTTTTTTAACTTAAAAAAACACTAAAACTTAAAGGCTGAAAAATGGATTTTTTTTACGACAACAAAACATGAACATACACCATGTTTCAACACACGGGAAAACGACTTAAAATGTCCCACCATAAGACGAGCGTGACAGGGCCCAGCCCATCAAACTTTGTACTAGATTTGGAGGGTGCGCCAGGCCTGTGCTGTAGTGCAACGAACAGGCGACACGCGAGGGCCCCAATAGCAAGCTATTGTGTTGGGCCCTCCCCTTAAAAAAATTAATTTAATATCATGTGAGCCATTGGCCCACGTATCAGATATTAAACTGATAAGAACAGATACTACACTTGATCTTAGCCAAAAGGCCGAGAAAGGTATGAGTTGTTTTGCAATTGAGGCTAAATTTTATTCATCATTCTTCACTTGCCTTTCTTTTATTTGGGCGATGTGGGACTATTGGTCTGTTACAATTTTACTACTTCGTTGCTTCCTTTTCTCCAAGTCATGCCCTTACAATGGTCCTCTTAAGCTTCCTCCTAATAGCATTAAAAGCTTCTCCATGCCTCCTATAATATTTTTAGCGACGTAGAAGAAATTTTTTAGTCTGTTTTATGGATTAATCTTCTATATAGTGGTTGTCATTCTCCATTATTTTCACATGTACTATGTTGCCTTAAGTCAAGTCGTTTATTTGACAGTTTATGAGTAAGAGTGCAATGGGAACTAAAAAATCTCTTTTGATCCTCACCTCAGCTCAAAATACTATTAAAAAAAAAAAAAAAACGCAGTTCAAATTCCTTATAAACGATAACATTAACACAATAACATCCAAGTTTATGCAAACAGCCTTTTTTTTTTTTAAATAAACTGATTAGGGGTGGAAGCATATCCCAAGTAGATCGCACCCATCTGTAAGACTATCACATCCAAAGCACTTACTGTATATTATTATTAAAAGAAATGAAAAACAATACAATTGTTAGAAAAGGGAAAAAGAATTCAATAAAGGGATAATTCTATGAGTGTACCTTATGGTTTTAACTTTTTCTCTGATTTAGTTTTTTTTTTTTTTTGGTAACAATATAAGTACTCTCTAATTTTGGAAAATATGTTTCAATTTCATCCATCTCATATTTTTTTAGGCAAAAAAATCATAAGTATCTTTAAATAATATCTAAGAATATTTAAAACAATAAAAAACATCAAAACTTTAAAATAAAAAGAATGATTTTCTTTAGAGGAAAAGCAGATTTATTGTCCATAATAATTCTGAAGAAACTTTTTTTCTTAAGAAAAATTAAGTTAAGCCAGATGAAGTACTTATATAATTAACACCTACAATAAACAGGCGAAATAAGCGCTCAACAAAAAGGTAAACCGAAAAAAAAAAAAGTTGAAAAGCCTAAAAGCTAGAGGTTAATCCCAATAAATAAACCAAAACTTCTACATTTTTCTCAATAATGACCATAGACGACGACACAAGCTCCCATTCCCTCGTCAAGCAATCCAATAGCCCCGCCCCACCACCATAACCCTTATTTACACCCCTTTTTTATAGAACCTAGTCCTAGACTGGCCCGACACCAATTCTAACCCTAACTTCAACCGTATTTTTGTCCTCAACTCACCAAAGAAATTAGCGTTTAGGGTATTTTGACTAAACTAGTTGGAAATACACGCTTTATTTATATGTTTTTAGGATACGTGAATAGAAAAATATTTGAGAATCAAAACGACAAAAACAAGAAAATTTGAAACAAAATAAGAACGAAACATGAAAGTCACACTTGAAAATAATAATAAGTAAAGGATATTAAAAAATATGCAATAAGGAAAAATTAGAAGGAAAAGGGGTTTTAATGATACACATTGAAAACCAATTTAATGAAGTAAATATTTAAAATACAGTATATTAAGAGAGTGCCCCCAAAAAAGCACAAAAATAGAAAGTTGGTATTGTTTTTAAAATATGTAAAAATGTTTTTCTTTTGAAAAATGAGAATTTTTTAAGAATTGTATTGAGAGTGCTTTTAAAATTTTTGCCTCAAAAAATATGCAAAAACATTTTGCAAAAATTTTGAGAATAAAACCAAACGGGACGAAAATGAGTAACTAAAGAAGCATGTAGAAAAGAAAGAAGGAGTAGAGGACAAAAACATAAAAGAAAAAAAAAAGCTAAAGAAAGGAAGAGAGGCAAAAAAAATTTAAGCACCGACAACATTTAATTTCTATGTTAAGTCTTTTTTTTTTTTTTTTTTGGTAGAAAAGGCTTCATATTAAGACTTTTACATATAGGCTTAGTTTGGGATTTGTTTTAGAACTCCTAAAAGTACTATGCATAAAAATTGATATAACTTTATTGTTTGGTAAAAGTTTATAAAAGCACTTTGTACATAAATTAATATAGTTTTTAAGCTATTTGAAAAAGCTAAAAATTGTAGCTTTTTGATTCTGTTGTTGCTTTTTGCTTAAAGCAAAAGGCACATCAATCCTAAACTGAGCCACAGTATAATTAAAGAAACAATGGGTATTGAAGTATTTTCCCATCAAAAAAATTAACTTTCCTTGGAAATTGTCATCGTTTCAGCAAAGTTGGATGATTTGTTTGTCGTTTATGCAAAAAAAAGATGTGCTTCCAGGTTTAAAGTTTGATGTCGTTTCAGTTGTAAACGACATGTTCGTTATATTTTAAGATTTTTCTTTCTTCCGAACAAAAATTTACGTCGCTTGTGCCTTGTCGTCTCGAGGGTCGTTGTCTCATGTGAATACGCGTAGTATTAAGGTTTTATTCTTAGACTACAGCATTTTTTTTAATTAAAAAAAAAACAACAGCAAATATGTTTTGGAAAAAAAAAAGGAACTCTAAAAATTAACAGTCGTATAAATCATAAAACTATTTTTTCAAAAAAAAAAAAAATCTTAAAACTAGGTGCCGTTTTAAGTTTATAAGTATTCTGTCGTTTGTGTGACAAAACGACATCTCGCGCCTTGGTAAGGTCTGACTTGTTTGTTTTCCAAAATTCCACTGTGGTTTAAGAAAATGACATGTTACAGTGCTTTAAATCAAGAAACTACTGTCGTTACATTCATGTGAAACAAATCCGTTTCAGGAAGAAGAAGAAGAAGAAATGTCGGTTAAGATTATAAAGGTAGTTTTCGTTCCTCTTCCGTTGTTTTCAATTACAAACGACGTGCAGTTTTTTAGTCATCGCTCGCCTGTGATAATGAAATAGAAAGTTTCTACTTTTCAGGGCCAAAAAAGGAAGAGAACGACATGCCGTTTGTAAAATGTCATGCCGTTCGTAATTCTTAGAAAATAACAAAAAAAAAAAAGGTCGTCTTTTATTATTTTTGGTAAGGATGCCCTCCTTGATTTATGCAATTGAATTGGCTATTCATCCAATTTTTTTACTCTAAATCCTTTTAATATATTTGTTTCACATATGTTTGAATTACACTTTGGACAATTCTTTACACTATTTACTCTCCTAAAAATAATTTTTATTCAAATTTATAAACCAGACTCCCAAACGGCCATTTATGAACAAATTTGGACAAATGATTATTTTATATGATGTTGACAGTCTTACAGAGTCGAGCATGCCACCCCCAAAAGTAGCGAGAATAAGAAAAGAAAAAAGAAAGCAAAAAAAAAAAGAAGAGAGAGAAACAGAAGGAGGAGGAAAAACCAATTATATACTCAACCGAGTAGGAGCAAACAAAGTATACTTATTTCACATTTGTTACATGATTTAAGTTTGTTATTTAAATTTTTATGATTTGGATCGTTTTTATTTTTGAGAAAAATATTTGTGCTAATCCTGATCACTTCTATTATATATAATTTTAAAAAGACTATTGGAAAATCAAGCACGACATGTTAAAAAAAAAAAGTAAAAAATTAAGGTGGAAAAAATTAAATACATATGAAGATTGGACAAAAATTTAAAAATATATATATATGTATGACAAAAAAGTAAAAGAAAAAAAAATAGAAAAAAATAGAAAAAGGAAAAAGAAAGAAAAAAAAAAAACCTGAAAAGTAATAAAAACAGTTTCAACGTTTCAAGGGTTCGTGCCTGCTAAAACTACTCCTCTCTCTATATTTTTGATAAAGATTTGCTCCTTCGTGGCCTAAAGTCTTGAAACAAGATTTGTCAAGCATTTATACCCTGCACGCTAAGCTTGGCTATGGACCTAACCAATCAGTTATTTTGTGCGCGTGTCAGTTAAGCACGTACTAGAAAAAAAAAATACTGAACAAACAACAATAGATTTTTTTTCCCTTAAAGTAACCAATTGATCACAAACAAAGCTTTATCCGTTGGAGACGGAGCTAGGAATTTTTATTAGTGGGGGCTAGTAGCTAAACCCCGAAAAGAAGATTCGAATCTTTTGTGAAAAGACCAGCTGCATGTGTGAGAGCAATGTGCGATTACAAGGGCACCAGTATTGCTGTTCAATTCGAAGCTAGACGACATATACGGGGGATTGATTGGTTTTGTAAGCACTTGATCTTATGTTATAATTCCCATCTAAGCTAATTAAAGTCTTTATGAGTACACTGCTAGTAATCTTGATTTAGTATGTCACTTTTTTTGGCTTTAATTTTCGTTGAATTGTGATTACAGATTAAAACGGACTTCGTTTGCGCTAGAAGGTTTCCGACTGCATCAACAAAGGCTACAGTTGCACTCCACTGCCCTCGCCACGATTGTAGCAATGTACACTTCTCATTTAGCTTTTTTGCCTTTTTTTTTTTGGTCATCAAGAATACTAATTTACTGCATTTTATACGATATGAGAGATGTGTCTCTTTTTTGTCATTGTGCATTCTGGCCATTGCCATTTTTACAAGACTACTTGTTTTGTTGAACTATTATACCTATTCTTTTAACATTATGACTTGTAATCAATTGAAAATATCTTGCCTATCCACATTTCAGCTCAAGCTTTGGTGTACACTTCTCATTTAGTTTTTTTTGGTCCTTAAAATACAAGTTGTAATGCATTTCTGCACAAGTCATGTAGTATATGTGTCTGTTGTTCCTCATTGCACTCGTCACTGCAATCTTGAAAACTACAACTGGTTTTGTTTCACCTATTTTTAACCTGCAATATTCCTCTTTTTTTTGGTTGAAAATAACTTGATTATTCATATTGCAGTTCAAGCTTTGGTGTCATCCACATCAAAATGTGGTGCTAGCCATGCGCTCTGATCGCACGAAGTCCCGGAAATCAAATTTTTGGCTAGCACTCTGATCGTCGTCATCATTTTGTCTTTCTTTGAAAATAGGAAATGTAAATAGATATTTTTCAAGAAAATCAAGTACAAAATCAAGATATAACAAAGTTGATTTATCATATATGTTAAATCTGTTCCTTGTTTTCCCCTGGGTGAAACCTTTTTCATGTTAACAGTTCATTCAAGTTGATCCTACGTAAATAAGATTAAAATATCAGATCTTCTGTTCCCTTGTGGTCTTGGAATCGTATATGTTGCATACGGTATCCTATTTTTTTGTATTAAGCCTGTGTTTTATGGAGTGGAAAAGGGAGAGAAGGAATTAGAGGAAGGATTTTGGAGAGGAAAAGATAATCTTGGATTGTTTGGTAGGGAGGAAATTGGGAATGTAGATGTAAGTCCATTGGGCCCATCATTTTCTAATCCTTCCAAATTTAGAAAGAAAAGAGGAGGGAGAAAAATTGACAATTAAATGGGATGTAAAATAATTATTTTGACCCTAATCACTTAACATCCAAGGGAAGTATTTTAAAATATAGTAGATTAGATATTTTCTTGTCACCTTTCTTTTTCTTGTACATAACTAGGAGAAAATCCCCCTTCTACTATTCTACTTCCTTCACTAGGAAATTTCTTCTCATTCCTTTTCTGTTTTTCATTCCTCATACCAAATATAAGCAAAAAAAATTAGGATTAATCTTATAAAGGTCCCTTGAGCTATGCAAGGTATTATGTCAATTTGCCCCCAAATTTTTTTTTTTTTTTTTT
>CAMOHE010043499.1:49401-102503 GCA_946598075.1 Artocarpus hirsutus | reverse complement strand
TCATATGTATATATATATATATAAAAAAAAAAAAAATTGGATCCTGGGATATGTTTCCAATTTATCTTTTTAATTAAATAGTTTATCCAATAAATAAAAGTATTACGAAATGAAGGTAACGTCATCTGTAACGTCTGTAAAAAAGGGCGTTACAGCATCACTTGTGATTGTAAACGTTTCTAAAAGGTAAATATGTTCAAAATTACATTAAAATAAAAAAAATACAGCGTGATCAAATAAAGATCTTATGGTTCAAAACAGTATCGCAAAAAAAAAAAAAAAATCTTTTTACGCCTCGTCCTTAAAAAAAAAAAAAAAGTTTATATAGTCTGGTTACTCTGGTTGTTCTGCACTTCTGCAACGGCAATACAATGCATATGCTGACCTCCACCTTACAACCCTTATTCCATTCAAAAGGAGAAGTCAGCTAATACACCCATGTGTTTCTGCCAAACATAACTAGACAAATCAAGGCATCTGTCAGTGTTTTCCTCCACAATTTCTGATTTGGGTCCTACTAAAGTAAGCAAACAGTTCACTATTTTTGATCTGTTGCATATAAACAAAACTGATTTGTTTTTCGCATTCACACATGCTCAACATATAGGAAATAAAAGTCATTCAAAACTTATTTTATTCAAACTTCATTCTGCAACTGTCTTTTGGTTTTTTTTTTTTTCCCCTTAATTTTAAATTGTGGAAAGACCTCTAATCAATTATTGCAAAATTTGGAGCTGTATAGAGTAACTTTTTATGCAGTTTTTTTTGGAGCTGTATAGAAGGTCTATGGTTCTTTTTTTTTTTTTTTTTTCTCTAGAGAAGAAACAATGGTGGTATCTGGGTAATGCCAATTTTTTTCATTGGACTTAGGCAAAATATATTGCACATTTTACTACCCCATCACCATGTTGCTCTTGTTCTTAGTAGGAGCAAAACGCAAGGCCAATTTCTGCATAAGTAAGACGTCCTTTTTTTTAATGTCCTAAGCTCATTAATCTCTAAGCTAAATGCTCCTATAGGCTCTAATTAACAAGGAATATTCTTAAGAGTATATTTGTCCCCCAAGACCAAAGCATTGGGCTACTAAACTTGAGCCAAACAAAAATCCCAAAATTTATTAAGCTTGTTTTACTCATAGTTTGAATTCCTAACACTATTGTTTAATCAGGTTTCTTCCTATTTCTTATTTTTTGTCCCACTCAAAATCCTCTCAACTTCTAATAAATACAAACCACATGCACTTGAATTGGGTGCTTTCAAAAATTTGGATGGTACCTCTAAAAACGACAAAAAGTGTAACTAGAACCATTCAATGCTTTTGGGGTTTTGCTAAGATAAGGTTGTGAAGTAGACAGACAAAAAGATAGGGTCTTGATATAGTGAAAGGTACCTTTATTTTCTTAAATGGTGGTGTTGGTCCAAACAACGTTTAAGGGTGGTGTTTACCAAGGCACAAATTGTACTATTGTAGTGCTTTGCTTGTTCTAAAAGAAATAAATAAATAAATATTTAACCAATTAAGAATAATTTAGTGTTTTGCCCTGGTACTGGCAGTATTGTTAGTGGAGGAGATGATATTAATTACTAAACTAGAACTTGTGTACCTATTGATTGTCTATATTTTTTGATTGATTATTGATTGTCTATATTATTTACAGTGACAGAGCTTAAAAATATTTTCAATAACAATATGAAATCTTTTTTTATTGAGTAAGAACATATATTATATACTTAAAGTTATCAACATAGAACATAGTTATAATTTTTCTTATTTAAAATGGGGTAGAATTGACTTAAAATAATATATATATATATATATATATATAGTGAGAGAGAGAGAGATAAAAATAAAAATTCTATAATCTGAGTAACGGCATGTTGTAAATGACTCTGCCATAACACATACACACAAAGAACTAAGAGTAATATATTTATAAATTTTTATGGTTAAATTATTGATATAGAACATTGTTATAATTTTTCATATATAAAATGGGGCAATGTGATTTTTTTAAACAAAAATTAAAGATAAAAGTCAAAATTCTATAATCTGAGAAGGATCATGTGTCTACATGGCTCTGCCATATTATACATACACACATGCATAGGGCTAAGGGTAATATATCTCTTTTAATCCCCCTAGATTTCAGAACCAGAACTAAGTGGAAGAATATTTTGTTGGATGGCCTAGTTAAGACAAAACCGTGAGGAATCCACCAAGAAACATGGGATTGGTTTTCATGAAAGTTTGGCATGTGTTCTTGCCGTGTAGGGGTTGTCTTTAATTTCCTAAAAATAAACTTAGTGGTACATCTAAAATAGAATTTTGACAAAAGGAATATGACTTTGTGAAGGTGACAAGCACTAAGGAAGTCCACAGAAGGGCACTAATGTTCTCTTCTGAATTAATATAAAATTTTACAGCATAATATCTTCAAATAATGGTCCCCCTCTCTCTCTCTCTCTCTCTCTCTCTCCCCTTTTTCATGTGTAGTTGTATGTTTTGTTTCTTCTTCCAAACGAATCAAGCTTTAAATGAATAATAAGGGTTATATAAATGGATAATAAGCTTTAAAGGAATTAAACTTTAAATGAATCAAGTGTACACTTCAATTTTTAAGGAAAGTTTACATAGTAATAACAAGGGTTATATTCACATATAGTTCCCAAATCATTGCCTCAATTTAAAGTTGGCCGGCCTCTAACATTTAATTTTATATAGCACACAACCCCAATCTAAAAAAATCCCACAATTTGGACCTATGTCAAGTTACAAAAATGAGTCACGTGTCAATCATATGAGACTAGATTTTAAGTTTTTTAACTTAATTCATGCCTTCTGAAAAAGAGTTCTAGTGCTATCAAAAATATATTAGGTTCACCATTATTTTACTCATTTTCATCAATTTTTTGATGAAACTTTCATGGAACGACTAACCAAGGCATTTTTTCAACTATTAGAGTAGGGTACAATGTGAAAGTAAATGTTGGAGTGCCAAGTTTACATTAAGGTTACATTTCGATAGTCATTTGTGAAAAAATAACTTAAATAGTAATTTTTTTAATTGACACTCAAATAATAGATTTACATTGTAGTGTTATTGGTTTAGCTTTACCTGAGATTTTTCTTTTGAAGGGATTTTTTTTTTTTTACTTTAAAAACATAAGTATATTTGAGGGATAGTCAAAATATTTTTAAATTATTTGGGATAATTCATACTTTAATAAAAATTATACGAAAATGGCAATTAAAAAAATTTAGAGGGAGAAATTAGAAACAAAAATTATTATTTTGAAGTAAAAGTTCAAAAGAGTTGCCTTTCAAAAACTTTAGAAAGCCTCTCATAAAAAGAAAAAAGAAAAAAAATGAAAGAAATAATAGATTTTCAAAACTTTTTAAAATCAATAATAGGTTTTGAAAATATTTGTAATAAATAGAGATTTACATGTAATTCTATTATTTGCTATAAATATTTTTACAATATATTCTTTGTTACAATTTTTCAAAGAGTAAATTAGATGGCATATCACTTTTTTTACTACCATTATTGTGTTCGACCAGTTTTTGTTCTTTCTTTGATTTATCCTGTTTCTCCTAGCTAAAAAGGCTAACATACCCTTAGGCAACACATACTTATCTAACTTTAACATGAAATATTGATCTAGTATATCTTTATATTGTTTAGATGTTGTATGTTTCAAATGGCCGTTAGGGATAGCTTGTGCTTTTATTTTAAGTAGTAGAAGAAGAGAAGTATAAGGCTTTTTAATTAATGTTTTGATAGTGCATGGAAAAGTACTTTTTGATTTCAAAAGATTATTTGAACATATTTAGTTAAATAAGTAAAAAACTCTTATTGATACAAAAAATAATGTAATTTAAAGATATGAATAAAATTCTTAATTTATTATTCTTAATAAACAAACATGCTTTTCTTAAGCACTTGTTCATAAGCTCTGAATGATTGACTTCTCCTAAAGGTGCTTATCAAAGCCGAAAATACTTTTTCAAGGTCCATTCAAACATGTCAAAAAGTAGCTTTTAACGTAATAAGACAGGCAAAAGTAGTTTTTTAGGCCATTATAAATAGGCTCAAACTTTCTCATAAAAATATTGAAGTTGAGAAACAATACCACAGAAGTCTTATTTCTCAAATTATGCCTTTTTAAAAAAGCTTTAAGATAGCCCATTGGGCTAGGAGTAGCTAGGGGCTAGGGGTGTTCATTGATCGGTTTCCATTGCTTTGGTTGATCAAAAACCAGCTGACAATGGCCAATTTTAAGAAAGTGAAACTGAGAGTTGACCGAATAGACACAGAGTCAGTTGGTTTTTGATCGACAACTATTGGTTTTATAGTGGACGGTTTTTAACTAAAGTAACCAGTTAGGATATTGAAGGTAATCTAGTATTTAAAGAGTAATAACATGGTCTTTATTTAATCCTAGTTTAATAGATTAAAGAAGTCTAAAACATCATTATAAGAAAAATAATGTATGAGTTAAATGTTCTAATAAAGACTCATTCAAATTTAAAGGTTTTACTTTTTATTCATCTATTAATATATGAATTATATATTTGTAAATAATTTTTGAAAGGATTGATCGGTCGAAAAAAAGCTCTTTCGAAAACCACCTTTGACTTTTACCAACCGAATCGGTCTGTTTTTGCCTTTAAATAGATTTTGCAAGCTTTTTTGATCGATTTTTAGTTTTCGGTTTCTTTGAACAGATCATGCCCCGGGCCTAAGATTATGGAAGAAATTTTGATCCCAAATGGTACCCCTACTAGCCTTGTTTTCTGCAATTATGGGATTTATCAATGCCTTATCCACTGGATTATCTCTTGTCGAAAGGCAAGTTCTGAGCTTACTTGTGCACTTGAAATACCTATAATTGGTATGTGAGAAAAATGATGCGTTGGCTTTGAAACTTGGTAGGCCCTGCCATTAGACATTAATGAAGTAAAAGACCTAGATGTCCTTTATTACTGTTTATAGTTAATAATGCTGCTGATTTTTTATATTTTATTTATAAAGTGCCAAAAGAATAAAAAAAAAAGAAAAAGAAAAGAAAAAGCCCTTTAATGGAGAGGAAATGAAAAGCTCAAGTGTTGGTTCCAAGATGACACTTTGTTAGCTTCAATAGCCCAAGTACATTTGGACTTTGGACAGGCCGGGAGCAAAGAGCAATACTGTTTTCAGTTACCACCATCTAGACCGTTTGGTAGCCTCGATTACCACTATTTCAGCCGTTTCGATTACCACTATTTCAGCCGTTTTTTCTTTGGTGTGGTGTAGTGTTTTCAACTTCAACCATCAATTTTAATTCTCAATCTCAACTCATTTCTTAAACAGTTTAATTAGTTTACTAAGAATACGCACAAATTTGTAAGAGTGGAGTTGAAATATGACAAATTTTTTTAAAAAAATATTTGGAATAATAAATTACTTAGTAATAATTATAATGATATTCACGTTTTATATTAAAAAATTATAGTATAATTGTCCTAACAAATTTAATTCTTGTTATTTATAAAGATATATATTAATTTATTGTTACATTTTAGCATGATCAGTTATATGTTTACCTTTCTCCGAAGTGATGAACACATATTGATAATATTTAAAGAGAAAATTATATGCTATGCCGCACTTTTAAAAAAATGTGTATATTTATATTATACTTAAAAAAGATGTTTACTACTACTCATATTACATGTTTAAATTTTGTCTCTCTTAAACATATATAACATTTTTTAAAAAAATTATGTTTCAAAGGAAAATTTAATGTGGCAGAACCACTGGTTTCGATTAACAAGCCCAATACCGTTAATGGAAATGTATTTTCTAATTGGATTGGGGCACTGTTGGTCTAGCAAAGTAGTGTTTTGGACTTTTGGCCACAAAGTGTCCATTTTAAGCTTTTAGAGCTATACTTCTATACAATATTTTAATACTGTCTTTTTTAATTATTAATGATTTAGTTTGCCCATTTTGCCCAAGTGTTTTAATTTTGGGCGCCTCCTTATTTTTTGGCCGTTTGCTATTGCCTTTTTTTAGGTGTTATTGTTCCCAGGTTGACTTCATACAATTTTTAATGCCAGATTTGAACTTTTTCTCCTTTTTTTTCATCAAGTTTATCTCCTCCTTTTTCACACCAATAATTTTGAATTTTCATACAAATATTTACGGGTTTTTTTCTTTTTTCGGCTAAGCTTTATCATGCATCCATTTGGATATTTGCTCATCGTTCGTATGTTTCTCTTCTTTCTCTCTCTCTTTCTTTCTTTCTTAATTTCTTTCATTTTTTTTCATGCCACCACTTTAATATACGAACCCTTTTACTTTTTTTTTTTTAATTAAACGTTTTGGGTTTATAATGCTTTATCACAAAGAATATTTAAATACTAATGTACAATGGTGAAGAATTTCATTCACAACAATAATTGTCAATGTGATAATGATGCATTCGTTTTTCCAATCGTCATTGTGATAATTATGCCGTCATTATGGCAATTATCCTTCATTTTTTGTTCCTTTTTCATGATTACTTATGTCTTCTGTAACAAAATTTTTAATTATAACTATGTATTCATTATCAGAATGATAGTTTCAACTAACTCTTTTAATTCTCTTTTGTTTTGCATGTATACATTTAGCTCTAAATCTAATGTATCATAATTCCCGTATTCATTATGTTGAGGAAGGTATGTGACGTATATAAAACTTTCACAAATAAAAGAAGGTTGGTTTTGATGTAGGATAGTTGGTAAGAGGAAAGGGTGTGCATCATGTTTTTTTTTTTTTTTTTTTTTGTATATTCAATGTGATTTTAATGGCTATTTTAAATTTAAAAGTTTCCAATTAAAAACATTATATTATATAATAAAACATTTGATGCTCATGTTTAAGAAGGAAACAATAGAAACTTATTATTTTGTGTTGATTCATTTTATTAGGTTTCCTAATTTAAACATTTGTTATCATTTTTATTTGTTTCATTATTTAAGGTTATAATATCTCTACAGGTATTATTGTGAACAATTTTGTAATTAAAAAGTATGTAAACAATTTTAGATTCAAGGTACTGTTAATAGAGGTCAGTCCCGGGAAAAGTTAATCAATAAAAGGAAGCATAGTAATCTTTTGATATCAATAAATTAATATATAAACACACACATTAATATATATGTACCTACAGCCGTATGTATGTATGTGAAAATCATTTTATTAGTACATGATAGAATTTATAAAATACTATCATCACGTGTCAGCAACTAGAGACTTTATCTGAAAGTCTTTTTATTAGTACATGATAGAATTTGTAGAAAGTTTTTTATCAGTACATGATAGAATTTGTAAAATAATAGCATCACGTGTCAGCAACTAGAGACTTCATTTGTGAAAGTCTTTTTATTAGTACATGATTGAATTTATAAAATAATTTCATCATGTGTCAGCAACTGGAGACTTTACATGTGAAAGTCTTTTTATTAGTACATGATAGAATTTATAAAATAATCTCATCATGTGTCAGCAACTAGATACTTTGAAGATTATAAGGTTTCTGTTTCGTGACGTGTTTTTATGAAACTCTATTTTATTCATGATGGTTAGTTATCATTTTTCCTCTTCACACATGTTTGCTTTTGCATCAATTAATGAGGTTTAAAACCTCTACAGGATTTTTGCTTTCAAACATCATTTTCCCTGTGCCACTAGTCGATCTTTTCTTATGGGTAGTTTTTCTTTTTTTTTAATGCCACTTTTGCAGGAGATAATTACGGCCGTATTTAACATGTGTTGGAAGGTTCGAATAGCACATGAACGAGAGTGAACTGCCACTTTCTTATACTTTTTTCTTTCAATATTGTATATAAAATTTTATAAAAATTACATCCTAAAAAAATCTCTTTTATTTAAATTTTTATAATATTAATATTAAGATTTATTTCTGATTAATTTTGCTGACTCTGTACTTATTTACGAATCCTTTGATAGACACATGCGAATACCAAACTTTTAGAAGTGGATCGAATTCTTACACGTATCCGTGAGACATGTTTCTTAACTAAATTAACTTTGCATTATAGTTAGCTCAGTACCAATCAAGAATCCCTAAGAAATTTCAAAAGGTCCTGCTTACGAAAAGTAGAAAAAGAAGTGAATCAGTTTTAAGTGAATGGATATTCTAAGATAGAACGAGATTTGTATCTCCGATTAATGCAACCTCAAATACTTCAATTGTCGATTTTAGAATATTAAGCAAAGGGTTACACTTATGGATTAGTCAAACTTACCCCATGTTCATAGAATCGTTTGATATATTCATGAATATTGTTATTTGAGATTTGACCTTTTATGACGTTGCAAAAATATATAATTGTACGCAAGTACTATACATATGGTACAACTGTACACATGTTTTTTCTGATCGTATATGATGGTAATGAGGAAAGGAATTATAACATATAAAACTTATATAAATAAATGAAAATAAAACAACTATTAGAAATACAAGTGCTATCGACTCGTAAGTTTACATAATTAGAAAAAAAAATTCTTTCCACAAAAATAAAACCACGTAACGAGTCATTTTTTTTTCCTGAAGAAAACACTTAGAAAGGACATACAGCCAATCAATTAATTCCATGCATTAAAAAATGTAAAAACTATAAAGAGAGAATAAGATAAGTCCGTTGACATTTTAACCGTTTATTTTTATAATAGATATTAGACTGGCTTTAATCTTTAGAGTTCCTCATCTGGGGGCGTTAAGAAAAAGGAACCACCATCACATGTTCACTTGGCCAAGACAAACAACTACTTTCTTTTTTCAAGAAAATTATAAAAATAAAAATAACTTCTTCGATTAGAAACCCTATCAATAGTGTATGATTTTAAACTGTTAAGCTTAATTAAAATCATTTTTTTAATTTTACATTAAAAAAATTACCAAAAATAAAATAAAAAATTTCCCAATTTAAGCACGTTAAAATTCTTAACAATAAAAGAAAATAATGTCCTAATATGCAACCGACCAACCATGCACTTCATCGAAAAATAAATAAATGACGAAGACAGCAAAAATGAATTGCGCCTAACCCGGCCTGCCGACCATAAAATGCCATCCTGTTACATTCTTATAAAAACAATTATATTTTATATATGTGTGTCTATAAACACATAAACACCCATAGTTGTCCATGTGACTAGCTAGCGATTTGAGCTTGTGAAAATAGGACTCGTGGCGTAAGCTAATGGAGCCAATAATGAATGTCAACATGAATAACTAATACGATGAGGCCTAACCGAGTTTTTGGAAAATTTTCTGGCTAGAATTATGTGAATTGTCAAAAAGTATTAAGTTTCCTAAAAACGTGTTAATTAGTAGGGGTTTGGCAATCCTACATATAGGTAGCTAGGTATCGACATTTATGAGATGAATGGATTTTCTAAGGTGCGAAATTTTAATAAAAATAAATGAAGCCATAATTTTTTGTCCGTAGACAATTATGTAAAAAATTACTGATAATTTATATTGCATACGAATATAGTTATATGTTTTGATTATTAAGTGAGACACAAAATTATCTAAAAAATAAAGACACAATGATATATTTAAATTTTTTTAATGGAGGAACAGTTAAAATATTTCATGTAAAATGAGGATACAACTAAAATTTTTTAAAAATTTTTAGAAAAAAATTCAAAGTTGCCCTACTCAAGCACAAGTTGGCTTTGCCACTAATTATATGCTCACATTAAAAAAAAGGTTAATTGGTTCGTTAGTCTTTAGCCTTTGACGAAAGTGTTAATTCATCTTTCGACAATTAAAATCAAAGGTTTTGGTTGGTTAAATTAAAAAATTAGACACCAGATTAACACTTTCATTAAACATTAAGGACTAACAGAACAATTAACCTTAAAAAAATTGCACACGTAAACTTATAGACGGACATATTTTGAATAACTTACGTTGTAGTTTGTACTAGCGAGTTGACACGAACCAATAAAGGACCAAGATGGAAAAATTTATAACAAAAGTTGTTGTGTTAATATTTGGGGTGTTAAGCGTTGTTTTTGTTTTTTTTCCTTTTGTTTTCTGCTTTTTTAGATCATGGAAGATGTCTTTTCCTTCCTCTTTTTTTGTTTGTAAAAGCTATCTAACCATAGAATATTCTTTTTATAATAGGAGGTGGACGAAACGTGCAATCTCGCACAAAGTCCCACCGCCCAAACTTTCAGTGCCACTGAACCAAATTTTCCTTCTTAATAACTATGCTTTACTCAATAATTAAGGAGCTCCAACCAACAAAAATAAAAAACTTAAGGAGCCAATTCCAAACCCTTCCGCCTCATAGGGGGATTAGCAAGAAGTAAATTTCACCAGATCCATAACCCGCTGCATATAAAAGTCCTAATTAAATGATGGGTTATTACTTTTTGATATTTGTATTTTAAGTTTATTTAAATATTATATATTCAGTTTTTTATCTCATTAAATGTATACTTTAATATTAGATTTAACATACAAATTTTTACCTTTTATGATCAATTATAAGTTTTGACTTGAACAATTGCCTAAAATACTCTCAAATTGACAAATAAGAGATCGTTTGAAAGCGCCGTTCAAAAAATGTCATTTCAACTTCTATAGTTTAAATTTTTCACATGTTATGGTGTCAAGAAAAATAAGTAACAACGCAAAACAGTCTTATACTACAGTGTTTGTAATCAAACCTGTTTAAATAAATACTCCCAAATAGCCTACTCCAAGACATTGATGTGGTCTCTCTAACGCACATTAACCAGTAATCAAGTTGTGTACTCAGATATCGACTTTATCTAGAATAGTATGTTTGTCATGTCTCATAAGCAACCTTGAGTGTATCGAGGCATATTCGAGGCATCGTTTAGATACTTTTTGTCTGCGTTATACATTTTGGCGCTTGAAGGCATTGCCATCATCGTTTTTTTTTTTGGAAAGAAAAATTGCAAGTGCTTCTACGCCACTACCATGAAATATAATAATAATTATAAGCATATCCATATGTAAAGTGCTTTTGAAGGGAGAAAATTAAATGCTTCTTGCAAAGCATTTTTTTACAAAAAATAAAAATAAAAGCAAATACGCAATATATATTTACACACACACACATATATATATATGTCGCATTTCTCTCCCTTTTAATATACAGTAAAAAATAAAAATAGAATATCTATCCCTTTATTTTGTATTGCATAGAATTAATTGCAGAATCCACTTAGATTGTTAGAGATTTGATTAGAATTCTTAGCAAAAAAAAAAAAAAAGGAAAAAAATATCACAAGAGAGCATAAAATTCAAAACACAAAGATGAAAAAACGACATAAGTTACAGTAATCAGCCAACTACGTACATAGTATGAACATAACTATTACCAATACATAAACGTCACGTCAAGAAACATACATACATACATATATATATATATAAATATATCTATCAATATTATTATTTCAACGTAATATTGATTCTACAGAATTAAAAATTAGCGCACATATTGGCCTCTATGTTGTCCTACATGATCTCTCATTTATATAGGAATTTCCACTCACACACACACACACACACAGAGACAGATATATATATATATTTATGGTTGCGATCTCATGAGCTTTGACCTTCTATGTTCTCCTACATGATCTCCCATTTATATGGGAATTTCCATATATATATATATATATATATATTTATTAGCCACAAAATTCTTGTCCTAATTTTCCCCTTCACTTTCTCATTTAAGAACTTAATACTAAAACTGAAAACTCATGAGATCCCAACCATAAATAGCTGCCTATAAAGACCTTATTTTTCTCATTCATTTGAACAATTCATAACCAAAAAGTGTTAGTCAATTGTTTTTTTTCCTTTCCCCTCCCTTCTTTTGATCATCATGATCATGGGACCATTTAGCAGTACTAATAATTATTCTAATTGGGTTCTCAAGTTTATCTTCGTCATTACACAAGTCTCATTTATAATTACACTCTCTTTTGCATCTTCTTCTTCTTCATTGCACCCTTTGATAACCGAGTCTCAAGCCATACACCAAAACTACACCGCGATATCGGATTTCCGGCTAGTGAATCGGAGAAACCTCGGTGAGTGCCCGGGTTTGAACCCTTACCAAAGGACTATAAATGTTAGTTCGGGTCTTAAACTTGGAGATGAGCAATATGTCACGGTCAATGTTAGTGGCGTGTTGTTACCTTCTGAAGGTGACTGGATTGGCATGATATCGCCTTCTCATTCTGAGTAAGTTTAATATCATAATTAGTCAAATAATTTTTTTGAATTTTTTTTTGAATTATTCGTTGATTTGTTTTGTTCTTGAATGTGTTTTAATATTTTTGCAGCGTGAAAAGTTGTCCCAGTAGTGCACTTAATTATATACAGACTGGTGATCTGAGCAAACTTCCTCTTCTTTGTCATTATCCTGTTAAGGTAATGAACTTCTCCTTTTTTTAGACTTTTATTTTTTTGGTCTTGCTATATGAACTAATATACGTACATACATACATATATATATATATATATATATATCATATAATATTCGTGGTTGATATATGACCGCATGCCTTTTGGATGAGGAACCAAAAAAAAAGAAAAAAAACGGTTGGTTATGTGTGTATGGCATGTGAATCTGGTTGGTGTATACATATATACATATAGTAGATATTCATGACCAACTTAACTACGACATTTTAAGGAAAATTATCCGTTGGCATATATAGGTAACCATATGGAGATCAAATTAAAGGGTGCTTATATATATATATATATACATATATATATATCGAATATGTACATCTATTTTTTTAATCAAAGTTGCTTATTTTATCAGGTTAAATCAGCCAATTTCAAACGTGATACATAATTACATAATATAAAGAAATTTTAATTAATTTCGAAGCTTCTTGTAAAGAAAAAAGGCTGGATTTTTTTCTTGCATAATAAGGGAATCAAGAGGGAGTGGTGCGGACGTGCAGAGAGAGAGAAAGGGAGAATAATTAGCCATATATTGTATATAAGAATATTGCCATTTTAATTTCTGAGAATTCTATGAAGAAAAAAAGATCCTGGTTTTAGCATTTATACCTCGTGGCTGTAATTAATCAAATAGGATACAAGTGAAGGATTAAAATTGAAAATAAAGCAAAAGACGAGGGTCGCATAGCAAAATTCGACTTATCTAAGTTTTAAGACGTTAGAAATAAAGTCACATCGGGAAAATCGTAGCGTCTACGTGATGCGCTCTCCGAAGTTGATCTTCTAGCTGATGGGGTACTATATCAATTATATAATTGCCTTTACATTTTTATACAATATATCTATATATATATATATATACATATATATATATAAATCGCCTCGTTTTTTTTTTTTTGGAAAAAAATTCGCTTCGTTCTGCCTTCTAGTGATTGTTTCTCCTTATTCTTTCGATAATTGTTACAGAAATAAGGAACCTTTATTAATTAATGAGAGATAATTTCATATTACACGTTATGCTAAAAAAAAAAACACTCTTAATTTGTATTATTTTTTAAAAGTAATAATTTTGTGTACGCAAAAAAAAGAAAAAAGAAAAAAGTGGATGGGGCTATATTTTCTTTAAATGCTAGTTAGGTTTTATTTGATATTGATTTGGTTACAAAAGAATGCATGATACGTCGTACTAATTTATGCTTAACAAGTAATATTTGGTGGGTATTAAAAATTAAAAAAAAAAGAATAGAAGTCGAATGGCATAATTAAACGGGCAAAAAAGGGTTTAAATGTAATTAATAAAGACATAAAAATTATGCTGTTGTTTTACAGGCAGCTTTTCTCAGCAGTGACCCTGACTATCTGAGCTGCAAGAAGAAGGAATGCAAGCAACGCGACCCGCAAGGCAAATGCAAGATTTCGACGTGCAGCGGTTCGGTGACGTTTCATGTCGTCAACATCAGAACCGACATCGAGTTCGTTCTTTTCGGCGGTGGCTTCCTCACCCCTTGCATCATTGCAAGGTCTACTCCCTTGAGTTTCTCAAATCCCGTTAGCCCATTGTATGCCCACATCTCAAGCGTGGATTCATCTGGAACGTCCGTAAGTTTGATCAAAATTATATTTCTAACATTTAATAACATTTTATTTTATGTGTTGTAATTGTGTGTGTGCATTTTGTTGTAGATGAGAGTAACATGGGTTAGTGGGGATGGTAAGCCTCAGCAAGTACAATATGGAGGAAAAACACAAACGTCACAAGTTACCACATTTACCCAAAATGATATGTGCAGTGAGTCAACAATTTCTTGATCACCCTAGTTTTATTATCCTGAGTACAACATTATTTAAAATGTTACAACAAATTTATAATGCACCCTTTTTTAAGTCTCATGGTAGCAAAAAGCTTTTCTGCACTGCAGTAAAGAAGGTAATTGTAGCCATTAGACTAATTTTTTAACTGTTTAGTCTATAAATAGGAGCACTTTTGAAAAGTACGGTGCATATTTTTAAGATAGATAATCATAAATCAGACAGTTGACAAACTAATCTAATAGCTAAAAAAGTTTTACCAGCAGTGAAAAGCCTTTTCTGCCAAAAAATTCCCATTCTTTCAAAGCTTCATTTTATTTTATTTTATTGTTTTGTCAACAATATCAACTAATTGTGTGCTAATTTCATGTAAACTAAAATAGAGTCGGCTATTATAATTACCTCACCAGCAAAGGACTTTGGGTGGCATGATCCTGGATTCATTCATTCAGCAGTGATGACAGGTCTTACGCCTTCAACCACTTTCACTTATAGATATGGAAGGTAGTGCATATATACATATACTATATATATAATATAGTTCATTTTAACACCCTAATCGCTCTTGTCTATTACCCTAAAAATCGTGACATGAAATGTTTAAAAAATAATAATAATTGCAGTGATTCGGTTGGTTGGAGTGGGCAAATTCAGTTCAAGACTCCACCTGCAGGAGGATCAGCTGAACTCAAATTCCTTGCATTTGGTGACATGGGAAAAGCTCCAAGAGATGTCTCTGTTGAGCACTATATTCAGGTTAATTTTTTGTTAGAATATAATACTATTATTAGCTCACGCAAATTATAGCTCACTTCTAATAGCTTAAACTTTTTGGAACGATTGGTAAATTAGCATGGTAGCAGAGCAGGTGGTCCTATTCTAATCCTTGTACTTGTTGGCCTATTGTCTCCTTTGCATTTGTATTCTCCCTTCTCTTTAATTGGCCCAGCTTAAAAAATGTCAATGCATAAATCGATACTAATTGAAAGTAGTTTTGATTAATCGGATGGTGCCAATAATTAATCAACTGATTAAGTTACAAATGAATATTATAGCCAGGATCAATCTCAGTGGTAGAAGCCATGACTGAAGAAGTGAAGTCTGGAAATGTGGATTCCATCTTCCACATTGGAGACATAAGCTATGCCACAGGCTTTCTTGTTGAGTGGGATTACTTCCTCCAACTCATCATGCCCGTCGCTTCTAGGGTTTCGTACATGACAGCCATCGGAAACCATGAGAGGTACGTCGTACCGAAGCAGCTACCTTCTAGCCGAAAATGCACAAGGCATGTACAAGTATTGTTCAAGATTTTTGTGTTGAATTTCCAGGGACTATATGGAGCATGGATTTGTGCATTCTCCAGATTCAGGAGGAGAATGTGGGGTTCCTTATGAGACTTATTTTCCTATGCCAACCCCAGGCAAGGATAAGCCTTGGTATTCCATTGAACAAGGCAGCGTTCACTTCACTGTTATCTCTACTGAGCATGATTACAACCAGAATTCTGAACAGGTACTAATTGGATTAATATTTAAGCAGATTACTGATACATTGGAGTTTGTTTTGCATGCTTTTCAAAAGTCGTTTTCGGCTTCTACGTCCAAAAGTTGCTTCTTCAAAACTTTGGCCTGCTTAATATATTTTCAAAAAAATTTCAATTAGCCATAGAATCGTGGCTTATACAATAAGCCCTTCTAAGAAGATCACTTGAAACTTATGCAACTATAATTAGATTTTATAAACTTCAGTCTACTACTTTTGTTACTTAATAAAAATTTTAAAGCACTATTTTGATCTTATTAAGCTCTTTATAAACTGTAGTTCCAAATACTAACAGAAAGGTCAGAGTTTTTACTTCTTTTTTTCTATTACGTAAAAGCATAAACAAAGATTGTGCTGAACGTGCCCATTTATCTCTTGTATATACAAATATGTCTCATTTGTTGTTTCCATGTGTCGATCATGCTCTTCACAGTACGAATGGATGCAAAAGGATATGGCTTCTGTTGATCGCTCTAAAACTCCTTGGCTAATTTTTACGGGGTAAGCTTGTATTTTCTGCGCATACTACAAAACTATTAGGCCGTTTTGGAACACAGACCAACTTTTACTATAGTATTTTTTCTCACAAAGTTTGTTAAAACTAAAATGTTCCAAGTGCATTCCCAAACGCCCAAAGTGCTTGATCAAATTTTTATTAAATTGGCGTTATGTTTGTGTTGTTAAATAAATGCAGGCACAGACCTATGTATACCTCCTCAACTAATTTGTTTGGCACTAAGGAACATTTTGCCAAAGAAGTTGAACCATTGCTAGTGGCCAACAAAGTAATATATATATATATTTCTCTCTTTCTTTTATGGTGTCCACATAATATTGAGATATTAACTGTTAAAAAAACTTCAAACAGGTTGATTTGGTTTTGTTTGGTCATGTCCACAACTACGAGAGGACCTGCTCGGTTTATAAGAATTCATGCTTGGCAATGCCTAAAAAAGATGAAAGTGGGATTGACACATATGATCATAACAATTATACTGCACCAGTGCATGCAGTTATCGGCATGGCTGGCTTCAAGCTCGACAAGTTCCCGGATTCTGTAAACCTCTCTCTCTCTCTCTCTCTCTCTCTCTCATATAAAAGTGTTTTGAATTTGATGGTGGTAAACATTTATGTACAGGTGCACAACACTTGGAGCTTAGTAAGGATATCAGAGTATGGCTATTTTAGAGCGCATGCAACAAAAGAAGAATTGAAATTAGAGGTTATTAAATGCAGTCAACATCATTCCAATAAGGAACATTGCTAAAACACAAAACAGAGATTTTGGGCGCAAAAATTTCCGTATTCTTCTTGCATCTGTAGATTTTTTTTAGCATTATTTCATACTAATTCCTCTTCTTTTTTTCCCCTTTTCTTTTGGCAGCTTGTTAGCGCGGCTGCTCGGAAGGTTGCGGATAGCTTCCGTATTATCAAGAAGCAAGATTCCGGCAACAGAGAGCTGAAGAAACATTATTAGATGAAAAAGGTCATTGTACACACAAAATGTGAAGATAGCATTGTTGGTTTTCCTTCAGACGAAAAAAAAAAAATCAGTGGTCATTTCTATTTTGTTATTCCTGAAAACAGACTAGGCAGTTCAATAGAACGCTTTAGATCTACAGATGTAGAGAGAGATTGAAAGGACCTGGACCTATGAAAGCACACAAATGAGTGACTCAGTCTTGACAGAGTTGTTTGTTTTCTTTTTAAAAATAATAAATCTTGTTGCCATTTTTGTGCTTCTGTTCTACGCAAGTCAACAATGGCATCTGCAGTTCCATTCATAGGTAGTAAAAGTCGGAAATGATCAGGTGTTCTTTACAGTCTTTACATCTACATTTTTTCCAATTCTAAGAAATCATCTCTTAACAATGAACTTTACGCATTTACATTTGGACACCAAAAATAATCGAGGGGTTAAAATGGAATTTTCCGTCTATTTGACCCTTCACAAAGATATTGACCTATCTAGCATGTGCAATTTTCTTTGCTTGAATGAGGAATCCAATTGTCAATTGCCCCAAACTAACTGGAAGATATTTCTACTTGCAGTTGCATTAACAACATTGTTACTTTGCTTCCCAAGCATCTCCTGTTGTGCAGTAATATCACCCTCCTAATTTAAAACAAAATTTGAAAACAAGTAAAAATATAATAAAAAATCGTTGAAGGAAAGCTGAGCACAAAAGAACTATAACTAAGATATCATCAAGTGAATCGGGACTCACGAGTAGCGAGTAAGCACTCGCAAGAGAGAGAATTGTTGGGTACAGCTCCACAACAGCCATGGCAACCTCCTCTGTAACCTGAGGGACCTGCACTGGTTTAATAGTCAACTGATTTGCAGTGAAACTTTGCATTTTTTTTTCTTTTCTTAATATAAACAATCATTTTTGGAAGTAGAAGAAATTTTTATTCAGAAACGTGGAAGAACTTCCACTAAAGAAGCACACACATGCACTCAATCTTATTAATGAAAATACGCAATAATTGTTGGGTCAACAAATTGAAAGCTTAAGCTTCCCCAAGGTACATGAAGATGCTCAGTCTTTGTCCATAAACAGTTTTAAAATGTGTATGCACACACACACACACACACATATATTTGATGAAAATACGCAATAATTGTTGGCTCAACAAATTGAAAGCTTAAGCTTCCTCAAGGTACATGAAGATGCTCAGTCTTTGTCCATAAACAGCTTTAAAGTGTGTGTGTGTGTGTGTGTGTGTGTGTGTATGTTGTACCTGCATTAGCTGAATGGCAAATAAATCATTGACTGTCATCTTATCCAGGTCTTCGCACTTTCGGATGAATTCATTGAAAGGGGGGCAGACCCTAGTGTGTTTATGCATTTCCTCAGGAATCTGCGCTTTGTAGTATTGAGTTATTGCTTGGGTAAGATGGCCATACTTCTTCAATGTGTCACTTAAGCCTGAGGTTCTCTGCACATCAAATCCCTCCAGTATCTCCGTCGTAAAACAGCTGCACAATTGAGACTGTCACACAAAATCTCACAGGAATCAAAAGTAACTTTTTTTTTTGGCAAACATTCACAATTAAGATGGCTTCTTTCAACAGAGGAAAGGGCGGGAGTGCTAAGGTGCAACCCAAGCTAGGAGAAAGATAAGAAGACAAGGCATATTTAATATCTATACAAAAAAGTATCAAGGAGATGGGACTTTTTTTTTTGGTAGAATCAAGAAGAAAGACTCTTTCATTCAATAATATAGAAAAAAGAAATGTCTTCCCTAACAATATCTAAAATGATGCTTACGCTGTTTTAATGCTTTCTGCTGCTTCAGAATAATTTGGGTCCCCTTCCACAAGATATATTAGCTTCTTAAGTCCACATCTCTAGCAAAATGCCAAAAAGAAACAAAATACTGTTAGGTCGTACACTAGGAATAACTTCTAAATGAAGATGAATTGCCAAGTTAGACTATACTTTAAGAGGGAAAAAAAAAGTGTTATGAACTTCATGAGAATTAATACCAGAAGCCTCAATTTTTGATCCCTGTAGCGATTATCTCTTATTGAAGAGCGCAAGTCGTCAGCTTTCTTCCTCTCAACAATAAAATCAAGTACATACTCCCTACCAAGATATTTATGGCGAGCTATCCAAATTCCGTCTCCAACTGGCAAACGCCTAACCTATAAAGTAGCAAACATGTGAATTGTTGATGGGAAGAATAGATACTTCTCAGCAACTAGAAGACTAAGTGACAGTACATATATTCATACAAGTTAGATGGAGTGACAAGAAAAACTAGTAGACAATGGATTCAATGAACTTACCTCTATTTTAATTTTGAATTGATTGCAAATGCTCTTGATGATTTTGGTAGACCGTGAGCTGAAAACCACCACACATACCAACAAAATCAATCGAGAAAAAGAAAGAATGAGTGTGTCTTAAAATGGCATATAAAATGTAACGTAATCAAAATAAATGACCAAATCTAATACAAGACCATTGTAATGACAAGACAGATAAGTCAAAGTCTTGACAAATTGATCACTTACCCCTTATTGGCAAATTGCTCTCGATTATCCAGTATCAAGACCACTTCATACACATCGTCAAAAATCTCACCAAAGCTTAGAGGTGGCATAGATAAGATATTGAGTCCCACTTCTTGGCCATCTGAACTTGATTTTTGTGCCTGAAAATCCCAAAAGAATCGATAAGAAAATCTAGCAACAAGAAGTTCAACAAATCCAACTTCGCATTATTTTTTTAATAACAAACTTAGCCAAAGAACAATGCAAAAGGTTATATACTTTTTCAACCTAATAAGAAGGATTATAAACACACCTCACAGAAATGTTCTTTGTAAACATCTATTATAAGAATATTGGCATTCTTATTGAGTCCATGTCATTTTAAGAGGTATAATACTTCAAAAATAAAAGTGATTGCAAGACTTTAGAAAAACTTAAAAATATAAATTAGAAATAATTGTGTTTTGTTTAAATCTCCTGTAGAACTTAATCACTCACACATGCATTAGAGAGAGAGAGGGGAAAAAAAAAAACAACAAACAAACAAAAACAAAAAAAGCATGGTGTGCCACTTAAGAAAATAAAAACATAGTGTGCTAACCGAAAGGGTGCTTCCAGACAAAGAGCAAGCTTTTAAGACATAAGAGTTTGGTGTCGAATCAACAGAACTAAGATTCTTCCCCGTATGTCCAACACGCTGAGGTAAGCCCCTTGCATGACCTAGCCATTAAAAAGGTAATCTAGTTTATGGAGGATTTAAATTGCTTTGGTTGGGACTTGGGATTATACAAGCGTAATCCAAAACCACATAAAGTTTTACCATTTGCATCAAAAGGAGTTGATATTGCAGGACATTCATTTCTTGCAGTTTGAGACCCTGAACCATAAACATCATCTTCTCGAAGAAGACATAAGATAGATAGCCAGGGCAAACCAGTGTCCTTGTTACCGTCAGTTTTTGAAACTTCATTGTAAGCTTGGATAATTCGATCCCTTGAATAACCCATTTTCATGAGCTACAAGATAAAAGAGCATAATTTAGGGAAAAATATCACAAAGAAATCAACTTTTGAAGAAAAAGAAAGAAAACATCACAAAGGCCAAAATCATATAAGTGTAATGAACACAAAGAACGGTAACTACAATTGGACTCCATCAAAGTCTTAACACTTAAGTTAGAATTCATAATTATGTCAACAAATCCTGTCAACATGCTGATGGACACATCGTTTGCACAATACCATAAACATAAAACTGATGAATGTATTAGTAAGAAAGAAAATGATGCACATCTAATCAAAAATTCAAGTTAGGAAGTGAGTCCACAATGACCTAAGAAGAAGCTGAAAAGGTGCTTATGGGAAACCATTCACAATTTTCTAGAAAGAAACTTAAAAAAAAATAGAATCCAAGTGCAACTGTGCAAGTATACCCGCTCGAGATATTCAGGATCCATTGGTTTCTGTCTTCTTGAATCGACAGGAGACGCCATCACTTCTACATCAGAATCTGGCTGCACAAGCTCAAGATCTGACACATTGTGTGTTCCTTGATCACACAGCTTTTCAGAAGTGGAAGCATCCTTCAATGGATCAGGCAAACCAGATCTTGCTATACACTCACGTGCTGCCTCTTTACCTTCTTGAGTGAGCATATACCTGTAGTTTGTTCTAGCATTAAATACCAACTAATATTTCAAAATTGCACTATTCTTCTAAATAAAAGATGCAGAAAGACGAGAACAGTTTCAAGAAAAAACATACATGAATCAATAAAAAAAGAGAGTCATACTTTGCTGGACAGCTTGATTTAACAACAAGCCCCTTGGTTATTAGTGTCTTCATAGAAGTCCATCCACTATACCACTCCCTCGGTGAACTTCCAAATGACCCTGGCTTTCCTTTTCCCGGTTCTGGCCTATGGACAAACAAAAAAACCAAGCTCGAAAAAGAAGCCAACATCCAAATTCGACATCACTTGCAAAAAATATTCGGGTAACTATTTTTAAAAAAATTGAAAAACATACGCAATCGGTGCCCGAGAGAGCCCACTTGCTTCAGCCGCATCGATAAGCTCATGTTTACGCATAAACTCATTCCCGTTTTCAATTCCCCTATAGAAAACTTAAATTTACCTCGTTAGACTTCGACAAAAATACAAAACCAATCTACAAAACGTACTTAGTTACATCAAAATAAATATCATATACCTATAGAGGGTGATCAGTAACGCATATGCAACCGAGTTCTTTTGTGGCAAATATCGCCTAGCTCCTTTGGTGTTCTTGCCTAAAATTTATGTCAAAATTGAAAAGTGAAAACCAAAAAAGAATAATTAACCATGCAAAGATTTGAAGCCATATGATTAGCAAAAGTACCTTTTTCGTTCAAGTCCTCTGGCTCAGCAACGCTCGAATCAGCCTTGAAAAACCCTTGCATAAGCTTCAGGATCCATTTTCCAGCTCCTCTACATTAAACTCGCAAAAATTCAATCCCCAACAAACAAGAACATAGTATACAAAACATAAAAACGACATCAAAACACAAGCAACGACAACTGTTGAAAATTATATTCCCATATCGTAAAAATCCAAAAAAAAAAAAGTATGATTTGCATCCCAACATTTTCCCCAAACATATTAAAAATAGAATGAAAAACATAAAACCACAATCAATGAAAACAATCTGGAGAAAAAAAATCCTTTTTTTTTTTTTTTTACGATTCGCTTTCCAAATTTATTCCTTTTCAAACGAAACAAAATAACAATATCAAACCTCAATTATGAAGAATTCAAATTTTCAAAACATCACCGAGAAATGCGAAATTTTCTATGGAGACGAGAACTCACTTGATTCGGGAGAACTCTCTGAGGGTTTTAATTGGGTTTTTGGAACTACAGAGATTGGAATAAGCCTTAAAGAGAGTCTTTTCGATGTTTTCGGAGATTCCTTTGGCGCGTTGATCGGCCATCTCCTGCCATTTCTTGAGCATGTACTCCGCCAGCTCTTCGTTCTCCGGGCATTTCACCGCAAGCTTCCTACTTTCCATGTCTGTCAGTCTCGATTCGCTCGGTTGAGCGTCAGGGTTCCATCAATTCATGATCTTTGGAGAGAGGGAGGAAAGAGAGAGAGAGTTGTGTCAGAGATGAGAGTTTTGATTTGCAGAGAGAGAAGTGAGAGGAAGAAGGCGAAGTCCCGCCAGGCTAGTTGGAACTTGGTGAGTTTGAAGTAGTGGGCCTATCAACTGGGTCTGCAGAAGTTGGCCCGACCAGAATAAGCTTGGGCACTTTACATACATGCCAAAAAATTAAACTTTAAACTTGGATTGATTTACGGTAAAAAATATATAATTTGTCTATTTTTTAAAAAGTATGTTAATATTTATCTTTATTATATAAATATTATTTATATGTTTTTTTATTTTATATATTTAAAATCTTAAAATATTTTTTAATTAAATATTATTATATATTTAAATTTTTATAGCATATTTTTTTATTTTTTGAATAGTTAAATTAGAGAAAAAATATACACATATATTTCTTATTTTAACATATTACATTGATGTATTATTATTATCACTTGAAATCTTAAAAAAATAAAATGAATGTCATTGAGTATCATTATCATTGCATATCATTAACTTAATGATATAACAATTATATAATCTACAAGATACACAAAAAGACTTAATAAATACTATATCATTAATTTAATTACATATAAAAAAAAGAAAAATATTATTTACTTGAAGTCTTAAGAAATGAATATCATTGTGTATCATTATTATTGCGTATCATGAACTTAATGATATATCAATTATATAACTAGTAAGACATATAAAAAGACTTAATAATATTGCGTCATCAATTTAATTTCAACACCTTAATTTTAATTTATTAGTAAAACTATATCATTAATTTAATTACAACACCTTAATTCTAATTTGTCGGTAAATCCAACTTGTTGATAACAAAATTTCATCTTTTTAAGAAATTTTAAAATCGTTATTTTAGATACCAATTTAAATTTAAGCAACAAACACCCTAATTCTAAGAATTTTTTTAAAATATAATAATATCATAATTGGTTTGAAATATTAAACACATATATTATAATTATTTTAAAAAAAATAAATTAAAATTAACAATATCATTATTATGGTTATTTATGTATTTATACATTTATATTAGGACATATAAAAAATATTCATTAACTACATACATATTTTAATTTTATAAATAAAAAAATAAAAAAAAAATCAAATGTCTCGTTAACCATTATATTATGTTATATAATACCAAATATATCTTTAAAAATTATCAAAAAATAATCAAATAAAAATGAAAAAACCTAGGAAATCTCAAAATTGAAGCAGGTCAGTGCCTAGTCTTCGGAGTCACGCGACAGCGTGAATCACCACACGGGAGCCACGTCGGCGGGGTTTCCGATGGTGGCTCCTATGGCACCAGTGATCAGTCTGGCCGTGATCTTCCCAACGGCGGCATTATCTCTTCTCCTCTTCTTTCTCCCAACTTTGGCGATGGTGCTTGTGACTGAAACACTGGACAAATTCTCAGTCATCTGTGGTAGGAATTGCGTCGGGAGTAAGCTACCAGAGTTGTTTGTAACAGGAGTCGCACTATTGCCAAAGTGAAGCGAGCTCGCCGGAATGCTTCGTCATCTTTTTCTCTCTTCTCCTCTCTCAACTGCCGTCGGCTTCTTCCAAAAATTTCATCGGCCTCTCCTCCATTCTCCAAATCACTTCAACTATAGACGGCGTTGGCGTGTCGTCACGTCTCATGGATTTGCGACAGGGAATGAACAACGTGAAGTTTCAGGAGATGCAACGTTACAAATCGTTGGCGTCATCGCGGATCAAGATGATGAAGATGTTCAGAGATAGGAGAGTGAGAAAGAAGTATGGCCAGAGAGGAGAGATGCCATGGTTGGAAGTGAGAAAGAGATAGAAAGGAGGCTAGCTAAGCATGGAAAGAGAGAAAAGGAAGGAAAAATCCCTAGTTTTAATTCGGGGTGTTTTTGTCAGCACATAAAATGAGATCATTTAATTGTGGCATATTTTATAATATTTTTTAAACAAATGGCATAAATCAATCCAACTCTAGAACGTAGTGGTTTATACCATAAATATCTCAATAAGCTGTGGGTCAATTTGAGAAATACTTCTCTGACATAGTTTTTTTATTTTATCACTTTTACTAAAAAAAATTTGAAACATACTACTTCCAATAAATATAAAGACACTAATAAGTGTATTTGTGAATGCAATTAAAACTTACAGTTAGAACTAAAACAATATAGCATATGAGAGATCTATACTATAGCATGTTTTTGCTTTACACTATAATATCTGAGAATTTTACATTGTAACAGCTGAAAACTAATATGTTGAAATGATATTCCTAAGTACACTTATTATTGTCCCCAAAGATTTTGAGTTAGCAAATATATATTATCTAAGAGTATTTTGACCTTTTTAGATAGGAGAATTAAAATAGATTAAGGGTAGGGAAAAAAGTGATTTAACATAATAATAGTAGTAAAAAAAAGGTAATATACCATATAATTTACCCAATAAGCTTAGTACGGGAGAAAAATAGGACGAGCCAAATAGATAATAAATTAATGAATTATAGCAAGACGTTTTAGAGAGAATAACAAATAGCATGTCATGATAATTAGGTTCATGACATTATTAAAAATTCAAAACTACTCTCTACTCTTTTTCCTTTTCGTCTGTCTCTTTTCTCCTTCATAGGCATTGTGTTTACATGTAAATACATGTATTTGCAATAAAATACATAGATTTATTGGAATAACTCTAGCAACGTCATTAACCGGTAATTACCATATTTTTATGTACACACATAGATTTACCAAAATGATGTTGACACTGTCACCGACTAGTAAATACTATGTTTAAATATAAATATATGTTTTACCAGAAAATAAATAGATTTATAGAAATGGCTCCTGTATCGTCACGATCGATAAATACATGTATAAGATAACATTGATGGAATTCTTAATTTTAGATATTCATAAATCTGTATAGAATAACCATATCATAGTCCTAGAATCATACCATGCCAAATTATCAAGAAACCGAATTTGGAATAAATACATGTATCCATGGTAGGAGCTACTGGTTCTTTTGTGGAATTTCTATGATGATAGAGAAATAAGATGAACGAGTTATTTTCTTCTTTAATCAAATCACCTTAGTCTTTAATGGGTTCTTTCTCTTCTTGATAGGGAGAGGAGAAGCTTTAGAATGATTTGATGTCTTGGAGACTATCGTCTAATAATGCCTTTATATATTTTTTCACTAGGGTCACATAAAACCTAGTTGGGTCAGTATTGAGTATCCGCTCATTAAACCTATACGTGTTAGGAATCTATAAGTTTTTCATAAATAGACCACTTAAATTAGCCACTATAAGTGATAGCTATAATATAATTGCTATATTAATATGTTGCACATAAGCTAAGGGGAAACTAAAATTCCCCAAGAAACATTTCTAAAATGGAATTCTAGATGAAATCATAAAATGAAACTATTCAGACTAGGGATCCCCTGTCATGGAATCTAGAACATATATATAGTAAAATATCATTTCAATAAGAATAGAATTGCCCAAGAGTAACATAATACACACGTATATTGCCAAATTGATGATCTTCACATGCATAAAGTACCACAGAATGTAGGTGGAAAAGGACGCACGTCTGCTTTATCATATATTAGTACATTTTCTTCTAGGTTCCTTCATAAATATTCATTTAGATTAGAGTATGCATCACTAGTGGTGGACTTCCAACTAAATATCATGATGGCAAGACATGCCCACTCATGGACCAAAAGGAAATTCAGGAAACTTAGGGAATTCATGCTTTGGCTCGGTAGAAAATTCAGGAAACTTGGGATTCATGTTTTGGCTGGATTGGAAATTCAGGTAACTTGAGAACTTCCTGATGCTCTGGCTCTTCATGTTTTGGCTCATGCAACTTCAGAATTTCATGATTCTCTGGCTCATGATGCTCCGGCTCTTTATGCTTCGGCTCAATAGGAACTTCATGATGCTCCGGCTCTTTATGCTTCGGCTCAATAGGAACTTCATGATGCTTCGGCTCATGATGCTTTGGCTCTTTATGCTTTGGCTCAATAGGAAATTCGGGCAATGGCTCGATAGGAAATTCGGGCAACTTGAGAATTTCATGATGTGCTCTGGCTCTTCATGTTTTGGCTCATGCAACTTGGGAATTTCATAATGCCCTGGCTCATGATACTCAAACTCTTCATACTTTGGCTCTATAGGAAGTTCATGATGCTCTAGCTCTTCATGTTTTGGCTTAATAGTAATTTCTTGCAACTTAGGAATTTCATGATACTGTGGCTCTTTGTGTTTTGACTCGTGTAACTTGGGAATTTCATGATATTCAAACTCTTCATGCTTCGACTCTATAGGAACGTCATGATGCTCTAGGTCATGATGCTCCGGCTCTACATGCTTTGGCTTTTCATGCTTTGGCTTAATAGGAATTTCAGGTAACTTGAGAACTTCATGATGCTTTGGTTCTTCGTGTTTTGGCTCGTACAACTTAGGAATTTCATGATGCTCAAACTCTTCATGCTTCCGCTCTATAGGAACTTTATGATACTCTAGCTCATGATACTCTGACTCTTCATGCTAGGCTTAATAGGAATTTCGGGCAACTTTGAAACTTCATGATGCTCTGACTCTTCGTGTTTTGGCTCATGCAACTTGGGAATTTCATGTTACTTTGGCTCAATAGAAAATTCAGGCAACTTGGGAACTTCATGTTGCTTTGGCTCTTCATGTTTTGGATCATGCAACTTGGGAACTTCATGATGCTCTGGCTCATGATGTTTCGGCTCTTCACGCTTTGGCTCATGCAACTTGGGAACTTTATATGCACTGGATCCTCATGCGTCAGTTCAACAGGAAATTCATTATGCAACTTGAAAAACTTTGGCTCATCATTCACTTCATGGTGCAACTTGGGAATGTCAAACTTTGGCTTGTAAGGGAATTCGGGCAACTTCGGAATTTCATTAGGCAGCGCCGTGAGAGGAAATGATGGAATCACTAGCTTTGGGAAAGATGGGAAAGTGGGAATTTTAGGAAGCTCGGGTTTCTCTGGCAAATGATTGGTTTCAAGTAAACGACGAGCGCATACTGAGACCATCGTGTGGCAGCTCATTGAAGAGAAAGTAAGGATCAAAATTGGTAAAAGAAATGCTGCAGGGAGGTTTTCGTAAGCCATGTTAGCAAGTTAAACCAAATTGGAATGCAAGAAACTTTTGTAGCTTGTGTAGTGGAATTTCATGTTGCTAATTCGTGCTTATATATGCAGAAAGGATGTGGAAAATAGTAGAGTTTTAAATGGTATATGGTTGGTGGGAAAATGTGTGTTTGTTCAACTTCTTAATTTCCTTTACAAGCACTTCCAAAACTATTTACAACGACAATGAACATTTCCAAAATAAGATTTTACTTTTCAATTGCATTTGATTGATTCATTTATAAGGTATTGGCTTCTTAGTTAATTAAGGAAGATAATGAACAAAAAATTTTATGATTTTGAGTTGCTTGGTCAAGCTAATTAGAAGCCGATCACCTCTTTCAAAGTCAACAATTCTGATTGGCAGTTAAACAAAATTTAATAGCAGATCTTCTTTTAGAAGCCATTAAGCGTTTGTCGGAGTGTGTTTAGCGACACAATTAGAACAAATAGTTAGAACAATTTTATTGTAATATGTGAGAGTTTTATATTATAGCATGTTTTTGCTTTACACTATAACAGTTTGAATGGTATTTTCTAAACGATATTGTCAAAGACTCTCATAGTGTTCAAAATACGAAATCACGTATAAAGGAAATGTACCTGAGGTTGACGATTTTCTTAATAAGACTTTGTCGTTCACTTTTCAAGAAACTATTGGAAAGGGGCAATGCCTTACAAGGGTAATGCTTGAAGGCACTATGGTTGCTTATGGACAACTTTTATTTGTCACTACGGTACGAAATTTTTCTTTTATACATCAGCTTTAATCTTAATTTTTTATCAACTATAAATTGTTATCTTTTTATTAACAAATATAATTTCTTATTATTTATTAGTATGAAATTTTTTTAACAACTATTAATAAAAGAATTGCAAGTGACACTTAAAATTGATACAAAAACTTAGTATTAAAATTGATGTCTTTAACATTATTCTTTTAAAAACCGCTTTTAATGATTCTCAAAATGGAGGTGTGGAAAAGCACCTTGTTGCTATTGAGGATCATAATTGACTGACAGAGCTATGTTGTTATAAGCGGGTTTGGGCAAAGCTTATGCTAGATTTTTCTGTTGTGATTGGGTAAGAAAAGTTTTGAGGTTTAACAATTGCTTTTCCTCCTCTTATAATCTCTCCAACTCGCTTAGAGCAAACAACCAAAGAGCAACCTCTCTAGTCCATTGCTCATTTGATAAATTAGGAGTTTATAGTACAGCCTGTTTGAAAACACCACTTCAGTCTAATTTATTCCTTGATAATGGAGGTGTTTTGTTGCTCAACAGGATATTTATAGAAATAATGGTATTTAATTACCCTGTTAAATTAAATATTATATTTGGAATGTACCACATGTAGATTCGAATATTAAGAATCCTTTTAGATACATATTTGTTTCTCCCAAAATCTGAATCCTTTGAGTACCAAGAATCCAAGTTTTTAGTTCTGACTCTCCATAAACTTTTGATACTCAGATATCTCTATTACAGTAAAAACTAAAATTCTCTCTCTTATATTTGAGGAAAAAAAATCATAACTTCTTAATTTGCTATCTAACTGTGATGATTCTTTTTTTATTGTGTTCATAGTAAAGAGAAGAATAAATTAAGATCCATATTACATTTTTTTTAAGATTATTAACATTAAGATTTTATTAGATTTGTTGAAAAATCTAAAACTATTTTTATTACTTCTCTAAACACAAATTTCAATTTTATTCTATTGTTAGATTAAAACTTAAATGCACATCCAAACATTAATTCGGATAACAATTCAAATCACTAACTCAAATTCTAATTCAAATCACACTAGCTCAAATCAAATCACTAATTCAAATCCATTTACCAAATGGAATCTAAGCCTAATTTTGGGTATTTATTTTATACTACAGTTGTTTTTATAAAATGCATAATAGTTGAACTAAACAAGAAAGATACTAAATTATAAAATTAAAAAAAAAATCAATATATACGCGCACAAAAACATGCACGTCTAAGTTAAAACAGTGTTGCAGAAACGCTATAAACGTTTGCAATATTCATTTTATTTAAAAATAGCAACAAAAAAAGGCTATCAAAGAGTAGGAGCTTTTATTGCGGTGTATATTATAGCGTTTCAAAAACTACAGTGGATATGCTATAGTAACGTTTTTTGCATGCTAGCCTTATTTGTTGTAGTTATTAGATTCTAATGCTTTAATTTTTGCTATTTGCAATGCATTTCAAAATTTTTCTATATTTTTATTGCATTTTGCAAAATTTTGCCATATTATTTTAACGTCTGACATTCATAAAATTTTGCTGTAATATGCCCAATTCCGTTGTGTCATGTGCCCACCTTCTTGGGTTTTTCAACACAAACAAATAAATAAATAAAGCAATTCAAGCGAAGAACAAGAGAAAACCAACTGAAAAATGCTCAAACTCATTGTGCAGAACGAACGAGAAAGGCGTTGTATTCACGTGGAAGATGCAATATATGCAACAACCGCCATCACTAGAGAAATTGAAACTCCAATTCAAAACTGTAACGTACGTTCTTCACAAATGTACAAAATGCAAACACACCAAAACGCAAATTCTCACCAAAATCATGCTCCAAAATTTTTATATAAACCGCTACAAAATTTTTATATAAACCACTGCGACATCGATTTATAATATACACCCAAAAAGATCACAAGAAAAAACACACAAAAAGAATCACATAGAGAAATGGCAAGGTTAAGTCCTAGTGTCGTGGTTTTGGCAATCTGGGCAATGCTGATTTTTGGTGAATATGTAATCGTTTATGGCCAGTCCGCGGCTTGCCAAGGTGACATGCTGGGGCTGATCACACAGTGCGCGGTTTATGTCCAAAAGGGCACCCCAATGGTTGATCCCTCAGCCACATGCTGCGCGGCAGTGAAGACCGTGGACATTCCATGTGTGTGTCAAAAAATCACTAAAGAAGTCGAAATGATAGTGGACATGAACAAGGTCTTTCATCTTGCTTCCTACTGTGGCCGGCCTCTTGCCCATGGAACCAAGTGTGGAAGTAAGTTGATCATTTATACCAGTATACTATAAGTACAAATTTCTCAGTCACATAGAAAACTATATATAGCATATTAGAGCATCGCTATTTATCATCCATCGTGAGTGATATATCACTACATGTATGTCAATAAAAGAAACATTAAATGGTTAAAATAAAAGAATTGAGTACTTCCATAATATTATATGACAGTTTATAACACTATTACCTAACCATCACAATGATAAAAAGTAGAAGAATTAAAGTCTCATTCTACATATGGTTAATTGCTACAGTTTTTAATGATATGGAAAATGTTGATTTAAGTTTGTAATGCATTTTGTATATATCTTTATGCAGGTTCTACAGTTCCATGAGGATGGTTGAGAAGAAGCAAACTCAGAGTTTCAAGGGAAGAATAATGCTGGCATAAAGCTTTAGTTTGCTTCGCATGTAATGTACTACAATATTACTATTAATAATAACGACTTGTTTCTAATCTTGAAAAATAAATTGGAAGGACAAGCGAGGGCAGCTTAGTTGGTTGTCCCTCCACCCCAAACATAAGTTGAGGGTTCGAGTCACGCTTAGCCCCACTCAAAAGTAGGTGGCATTCCTCCTCCCTTATATATAAAAAAAAAAAAAAATGAATTGGAAGCAATAAATTATTCATCTGTCGCTTTTCTCTGGCGAGCTTGTTTATATGTTTACCATCTATGTATATGTGTGTGTGCTTATTTTACATATATTTTAGTGGGCCTCTCGTGTCTATAATTAACAATAAAAAAAATGGAGTGAAATTGAGATAAAAAGAAACTTGGACAATGAATATATCCGAGTTAGAATTCCAATTGATTATAATTGAGATTATGGCTTTAAGATCCATATTGAAGAAAAGATCTTCATGATTTTCGTCTCGAAGATTTAAATGCATGTATACTTTTAATTGTAACAAAGGTCTTTTGCTTAGGTTTTTTTTTTTTTTTTCATTTATATGCCTACAAGTACATGGATTATTTGAATAGGAAACTCTTTATCCCAAAAAAAGCTCTTTGGTTTTTGCTACTGCCCAACAAAACCACCAATTCAAACTTAAAAGGAGAAAATCAAACACAACAAAAACAAGTAAAATGCAAAGAAGACAGGGGAAAAGAGCAAAACATCAGGGGAAATCAGAGAAAAACAGGGGAATCAGAGCAAAACAATGATATACAAATGTACTTCAAAAAGGCTCAAATTGGATTTAGTAGAGGGAACAAAGTAAAGGGCTCTTTGATAAATTATGCCTATGTTATATTTTGGTTTTTCTGTAAACTTAGGCCTTTTTTTTTGCAAGGCAACATGGCATTGCCCATAAGTTATGATATATGTATATATATATACATACATATATATACACATATATTATTGATAAGACATGTAATTGTGTATAACGTTCTATTACCATAAATTGATGCCAGATTATAAATGTATTTATGTAAGGAATTTTTAAAGTATAGTTGGCAAAATCCTTTTTTTTTTTTTTTGAATAAATAGAATGGCCTTTTGACGAATTTATAATTCTTGTTAAGAACACAATCTTTAGAAGAATCAAAAAATAAACTTAAATAGAAGGCCCTTTTATTAATTTCATTTCTTTGTATAGTAGCATAATACTCCACAGCCAATTTTACATCAAAACAAATTATTGGCGTTTTTGGAAGTTATTAAGTCAAGTAGGAATTAAGTTCTTCCAAAAAAAATATTTTTATATCTTTTTTTTTTCTTTCTTATACGCCCTTTATTAGTACACAAATTTAAATTTCTTTCTCTGGTTAACAAAGAGATTACACCTTTAACAAAACGAAACAAAAATCAATTCTCACCAAAAAAAAAAAAAAGAGAATATTGGTTATAAAAATGCACAAAATTAAAACAAGCTAAAAGCTCCGAAAAAGACATCTCATTAAATTGCTCAAAATCCATACACACTAATTTTGTTTAATGTACTATATATACCTTTAAGTACAAAAATTCACTATATATATGGATGTATGTATGTGTGTGTGTGTGTATATATATATATATATATATATACGTATACACACACCTAATACCATTAAGAGCAAACAATAAGGAGATTGATCATCACCTTGGAAAAAAAATATATATATAAAAAGCAGAAATGGCAAAGCCTAACATGATCATGATGATTATGGCTATTTCCGCCATCATCGGAGTTCTATCCTCCGGCGATAAGAACGAGGCCTTAGGATGTACCGGCGACGTGATTGGACTAGCGACGAATTGCTTTCTATATGTCCAAAAGCTTCCGCCGTTGCCATCGTTACCCTCACCGCCGAACCTGCCATTCCCAACGCCAAATATTCAGTTGCCGAGTTTTGAGCCATCCGCCAAGTGCTGCCAGTCTTTCAACACGACCGACATTCCCTGCGTCTGCCGGTACATGCCCGCGCAGATCTCGAACGGGATTAACAGCGTCTCAGCTTATTGTGGAAAGATTCTCCCTGGTGGAATCCAGTGTGGAAGTAAGCAAAACCATTTACTTAATCAATTGGTTTTTATAATAATTTTGTGACATGACAATTTAAGAAAGACGTTGCATCCAAATTGAGATGTAACATACATTGGTGCTACCTTAAAATGACTTCTTTTTTTTTTTTGGAGTTATATGTTTTGCTGAATAATTTAGTTTTTTCCATAAAGTTTCATTGGTGATCATGATTACCAGCCTACATGAAGAGTGGTGACACATAGTTGATGTTGTCTTGTTGAAGAAATAATAATTGACTGATCTTCCATGTCTCCAGCTATTACGATGTAAATGAAATTAAGAAACATCTTGTTAATAATGAGGAAGTTTCTGTTTCAGATATGTAATTTATAGTTGATTTTTGGGCTGTTTCTTGTTTTCCTTTGTTTTTTTTTTTTTTTTCTCTATCATATGTCTTAAGTTCTATTTATAGATTCTTCTCTTGGAAAAGAAAATCTCTATTTACTAGTTTTTTTATATTTACTATAGTTTTCTTTTTTTGGATAAAGTCATATAATTAAGTATCTAATTATCCACTCAACAACGCTATATTGGAATATACTTATGGTCCTTGAATCATGATTTTTCTTCAGCACTTCAGACAATAAATTGCAAACTATGAATCCTTGAAAAGCAGATCATAAGATGGACTTTTTATATAGTAGGCATATACTAGACATTATTTTAGTATGAGTGAGCAATGTAGTTGTTGATGTCCTCAGATGGCTCGACGCTACGTGCAATTGCCCAGAATGATTAGACTTCCCGCTTTGTCTGGAACTTGGTTGGTTTGCTCGAACCTGCAAAATGAAAGAAGTAGAATGCCTCAGAGTAGGGAGACACTAGTGTAATATTTGCTTAGAGCTCTTCGATGTTCAAGTTAGTAGTCTGAATAAAGTAAGAACTAAGATAGAAGATATCGAGATGAGTTTGGATAGGATATAGTTCAGGTTTCACCTATAGTCTGTTCTTTGTACGGCTAGATGACAGGGTGTTACAATCCCCATAAATGAGAGATTTTCTAGTGAAAAGGTTGAGATAGTGCCATGTGATAGGTCAACGTTTATTATCCGTAGCTGATTGTTGTGGTTTTGCCAAGGGTCATTTTACTCGGGTTAGGGTTGAGCAGGTCAAGAACACATGTACGTGACCATCGGGCCATTCGGTTAGTCGTGGTGAGGACGGCAAGAGTGTCAGTGGATGGTTTGGCGGCTAAGAGTGGTTTCGCTATTGCTGTATTCTCGATGACGTTTGCCGCATAGGAGTGCTTGGCAACCCCTTCCAGGCACACAACCAACAGTTGTTTTTCATCTCAAAGAGCAAAAATTCTACAATGAAAAAAAAAAAAAACATGATCATGTTTTCGACGTTAAACGACGGGAAACTTTGACATCACAAACGAAATGTCGTTTCTCCATGTAAATGGCAATAACTGTTGTTGTTATTGTTATTATTATTATTATTATTATTATTATTATTCTCACCTTGACGACTCAACTTAAGAGTGTTTTTTTTTATTATTTGTCATCTGACTTTAAAAACGTTTATTTTGTTTTCTAAATTTTGAATAAGTCTCACTTAACTAATTTTATTAGAAAGTCTGTTTAAACAAAAAAAATGAGGTTACTTGGTCTTATTTTGTTTGTTCTGAACATAAATTCAAAAAAAAAAAAAATTAAAGTAAGGTCTTATCTTTTTTCGTTAGTTTTTAATTAAAATTCCAACATAATAGGTTACATGAAGACTAATTCATAATTTAATAGACAAAGTGAAAATTTTTAAAAACCAGTGAGCAAAATAAAAATGACCAACCTGCGACGTCCCATTAATGTGCCGAGTTTTGTTTTTTGTGTTTTTGTTTTTTTTGGTGCTGAAATGGGCCGAGTACTCGATCGTCCTTTCCAGAACTCAAAAATATCTAGCAGCATTTAATCATGCAAGATTTCGACTATTTAAAATATATAATTAAAATAACCGTAAGATTAGCCACCAAGTCTCCCCTTGACCGTAGATCTTTCCCTACCAACCATTGCTTGGTCTACTAGAATTTTGCCCTGAAACTCATCTTCTGAAACAGAGACGCCTTTTTCCAAGATCTGGAGACAGTAAGTACCGAAGAGTTTATGCTTTTTATTTATCTATTTATCTATCTTTTCTTTTCTTTTTTCTGTTTCTCTTTTCTCTTTATCTTTCATGGTTTTGCTCAGTCTCTTGATGATAATATAGCTGTTGTAAGTCCTTGGTTCTGTGGAGTGGTTTTCGTTGATCCCATGTGATGATCATGAAAAAATTATGATCAGGCCATAGTCTTTGTAAAATAAAGCTTTCTGGGTTTCAAAAACACTTTGATTTTTGTTTAAGGAAGTTTTGAGTTCTTTCCTTTTTCCAACTTTTATTTAAGGAGTCTAGTTTTCGATAAATTCATGAGAGAGGGAGAGAGGGGCATCAAAGTAGCTTAGTAGGCCTGATTTAATACTAATTACAAGACAAGCACTCCTATTTAAGTCTAACTCTATGTATTGAAACTTGGTTACTTACATAAACAAAAAGTCTCAAGTCTAAAAAATATATTACATGCTAGATTAGAGTTAGTCAACATGTTAATGAGTTGTAGGATTTTAGCTTTTTCTAGACACCGATGCTGGTGAGGGATGTCAGTTATTACCGATATATGAAGATGTGTCATAGATTTTTTTTTTTTTTTTTAACACTGTCACAAAATACTCTATTTTAGAAAGTAGGTGAGAGTACTTTTATGCCAAATCTAAAAAAGAAGAAGAAGAAAGAAAGAAAGAAAGAAAGAAAGAAAGAAAGAAAATGAGTTTTCTTTACATCATTGGATAAGATGGAGCTTCAATTCTTAACCTTATTTTTAGTCAATCACTAGGGAAAATTTTTGGTGCATTACTTTGTTCTGATATTGCAAAGTTTTGTGGTAGTTGGACAAAAATAATAACTTTAGTTCAAGGGTGGGAATGGCATTAGTATCAGGAGCAAGGTCTTCGCTAAATCCGAACGCCCCTCTCTTTGTGCCCGCTGCGCTGCGCCAAGTGGAAGATTTCTCTCCTGAATGGTGGGAGTTGGTGAAGACTTCGACGTGGTTTCGCGATTATTGGCTGAGCCAGCATCAGGATGAGGATTTCGATGGCAGCGCCGCCGACTATGCTGATGCTGATGATGGCAGTTTTGATGCCGCTGACATGCTGCCAGATGATTTTGATCTAGGTTTGGATGAAGAGTTCTCTAGCCTGGATATTGGTATAGAGGAACCTTCCGTGTTATCTGAGGCTAAAGGACAAACAGATGAGTCCCTTGCTGCTGAAAAAGTTGGAAGTAGGCCTCTTAATGGTAAGCTTAGAATTCGATTATTTGATAGTTATATATTCTTAAAGTGTGGTTGATATAGAAACCAGATAGAATAGATATAAATGAGATAGATAAGACGAACTAACAGAGATTGGATGGTAAAAAGATTGTAGGGAGAATCCTAGAAAGAAACAACAACTCAAAAGGAGGGATAACAAATCGCAATATTCATTTATCAAACTGAATCCAAATCGAAAATACAATCACTAGGCTTATTTACAGAGTACTAAAACATAAGAAGAAAAACCCAACTTAGTAATAAGATAAACTTAACTAAATCCTAAATTATCTTAATAGATAAATATATATTCTAGATTCCTAATGTCTATATCTTCTTGCTCTTCATCTGTGCTCACTTTGTCGCTCAACAACAAGCTCTCATTTGCAACATAGAATGCTTGTTATCTGAAAGAGCTCAAAAATAGTAGAATAAACTCAATTGTCGTTTTGTTTTCCCTATGAAATAAAATTCATTAGCATATCTGAAGTCCTTGGTTCCGTAATAGGTCTAACAATGGATGCCAAAGCAATCCTGAAGATCCTGACCATTCCAAAACCTTCAAATGAAAGGCGTCCCTTGTCACCTGCAGGGCCTGCAAAGTACCGCGAGAAGCCAACTCAGAATGTGAGCCCTAAATCCACCCCGCGACGGATTTGCCAGCCCCGATGAAAGAGTTGCGCAGAGGAGGCCGTCGTGTCACTTGGGAACAGTCCTTGCAAGAGCAGCTTTAGTCTCTACTTAAATAAGCTAGTATGTGTATATAACAAGGTTGTGACTTTGTGTCATCATGTGATCGTAGATCTTTGTTGGGTCTTTCTTCTAATTAGTGTAGTCCAAGCTTTGCTGTTTGGAGTAGTAGTTTAAACGCAAGAGTGTGTGCAGGGCTTATGTCGATCTTTTGATTGCTTGAATAACAGTTGTAGCTGAAGTTTGCCAAAAAGGAAGAATAAAATGAGAATCGTTCTCACTAACTATATAACAATCTCGATCTGGTTTGTACCATGTGTTTTTTGGGATTACACTCTGTTATTTTCCTTATGACACCCAAATTGTTACTCTTATTTTGATTGGTATTTAAGCTGTTGGATTTACCATCCAAGTGCCTCTTAATAGGCTAGCAATGGCATACATTGTTGAGTCCTGATTGCAAACTGTAGAAATAGAGATCTGCTTCAGAAAGTCCAATGGGTGAATAGGAATTCCAATTTTAAAGAATTAGGGCATGTCGTGGATGCCACAATAGCACTTCATATTGAATTATTTAAGAATGATACAATGTTCGACAACTATGCATGGTATAATTTTACAAACTTAAGAAAATGCGCATTGTGGTATATTATAAGTAAGAAAAAAAACCCTACATTAGGCTATTTTATATTTTTAACTTAAAAGTATGTATTAAAAAGCATATAAAATATTCAAAAATATCAAAGCGTGGGACCAGGCTTGAGGTTGGAATCTGGTACTAGAATCTAGATTGGGACCCAAGACCTGAACCAATATCAGGACTCAACATAGCGGTCGAGATCTAGAACTGTGACTGTATTGTATTTTCTGATGATTACATTTTGATCACTCAGTTGTCAAGAAAATTACATTTGAGTCCTTAAATTTTATAATTGCATTTGATCCCTCAAATTCTAAAAAATTACTCTGATCCTCAACTATTAGAAAGTTACATTTTGAACCCCAAAATTTTTTCTTAATCACTTTCTAACCCTTGAGAATTTTAAAAGTGATATTTTGGTCTTTGAATTTTTGAAAAATTATATATATATTTTTAAAAATAATTGCAAAAAACCCCTTATTGAGCAACCCTCTCGAACCTTTAAGATATAATTGGAGTGTAGGGGCTTACAACTAACTAGATTACCTTTGCTGATCGTCAAGCCCTAAATTTTATCTCATTAAAAATTCAATACGTAATAAAATACAATGGTAAATAAACATGGTATTATGAAGATAAATGATTCAATGCGACGCATAAATAATTCGATGCCACACAACTGAATACCAATAGTTCGTCAAACATGCCCTGATTACTGTTCGAAAATTACCTTTTTTTTTGGTTGAAAATTTAATCTTATGTATATGTAAGTGTGGTATGGGTGAATAAGTGGACTTCTAGACTTCAAAAGTCGTACCCCACCTAATTTACACATGCCATGAAAATTGTTTTCCACGCCCAAATCACCAAATGGTTTAATGGGTCATCATAGGCCTCTTGCAAGCCTTTCTTGGTCTAGCGGCAAAGCCTCAAGCGGTCTCTCCACATGAATCCTTAGAAATAAATCAGGTCAAAAAAACACAATATCATGATGCCAATCCAACAGCTTTATGCCCCTTTGCGAGCAGAAAGTCCTAACATGGTCTATTTTAACTCTCCATATTTGCTGTTTAAACCAAAAAACAAGTTTTGTTCCTCCATTCATAGAGTGTCTTCAATCATGTCATACAGGTCAGAAAAGAAAAAAAAAATCCCTTTTTTTTTTTTTTTTTGGAGAGGAGCAAATGTTATCACGAGTATGACCATCAATATTCGAGAGGCAAAATATTTAATGTCAAAGACACTGAGTAGAGGCCTCCCCTGTAGACATATGATATATGCAAAAATTGTTTTCGATTAGCCAAAACCACTATGAATTGACTTAAGAGGGGCAAAGGCCAGTTTTGCAAGCTGCCCCTCAGCAACTAGTAAAGCCTCAAAAACTCTCCATGTGAATCCATAGAAACGGATGAAGTCAAAATCACTACATAAGATGCTAAATCACATGGTCATCAATGTCCTAAGGATAAACATCATATCATAAGCTAAAACGAATCCCAATTAATCTTAATGACGACAGATAAATACACAATTTAAGGATCATATATCTACAAATCATTGTTTAACACATGAGCGTTATCATGTTAGTTTACATTCGCAGACTCACAAACACAATCAAAAGCCACACAAGCATATAGTTTTTTCTAATGTTACAGAAATCCTACATATAGCACGCGCGGAATTCCAACTAATATCGTACCATCATTATTACTTTTTTGGGTAAGCATTGTTTCCTTATTACTTGCATATATATATACTGCAACTCCATATTCATCAGCTATTTTTATCAGCGTGAGCTTGAAGGAAGTTCAGGACGTCCAGGTAATGGTCTCCGTGTCATCCGCTTCAAATACTCCAGTTCATGGTTGTTTTGACTTTGCAACTCCACAATTTGTGAATGCATATGATTTATGGCTGTCTCCATTTCTTGAAGGTGCTGTTCAACGTCCTTCATAGACAGAGAAGTGCGTTGAGAAGTTGACAATTCTGGCTGCAACTCATGACCAAAACCCTTGTCGTGCCCAGATTTCTTTCCGTGAACATACTCCACAAACTCTGCATCGATAGGATGGTAAATCTTAAACATAGGTTCGCAACCATGGTATTCTTTTGCACCATAATTATCTAATATTACCCTAAGCCTTATTAGTACCATCAATCAATTCTCTCCTCTCATACTGTAATTTTTTAGAAAACTTTTATGGTAGAAACTGTACTTTTAACGTATTAATAGGGACTATTATTTTAGTTGTTGGATTAATTTTTCAACGGTCTGATCTATTATTATGAGTAGTTTTGTATCGTGTACTTTAAATTTTTAATGTAGGCATTCACAAATCAAACTGTTCAAAAAATAGTCCAATAGCTAAAAAACAGTTTCTACCAACAGTGCAAAAATACAATTCCTACCCTAGAAGTTCCATTTTTTATTCGTAATAAATTTCAAAGGGGGGATCTTTGAGTTGTGTATGTTTCAAGCTTTCCACTACCATTCGCTCTATGATTCAATCTTAATTTCTAAATTATCCTGAAAATCCCCAATCTATTTTATTTCTTACAAAATCCCTCCCAAGTTCTAACAATTAGTTTGAATACACAAAGTTCATCGTGACATAAACAAGGAAAATTGGTACCATAATTAGTGTGATAAATAGTGGGAAAAGATAAAAGAAAAAGTTGTGATAAAATTGTAGACGTTTAAACTTGCCTTTGATCGGGGATAGAAAATGTAAGCAGCAACAGGGATCAAGTTCTTTCACGTCAATCCCTTTAAGATGTTGGTTGTCATTCCCTTCTTCAATATCTGAGCAAACACCTCCATCTGGACTTGGTTCAGAGCCACTTTGGATAACATCTTCCTCTCCTTCTAATTCCCCAATACGATTATTAGGGTGACTGGTTCCGCGTTCACTTGGATTATCATCACCGACGAGAGCACTAATTGCTTCTGCTTTTGATTCCCAAATTAGATTTTCAATGAGATCAAATTCTGCTGCCTCTTGGAGATATAGCATGCGGATCCCACACTTTTCGACCGTCCAGGACCTTGCTTCTTCTTCCAAGCTATTTGTGGGATAGAATTCAAATAACACATCGGTGCAGTTGAAAAACTCATCTTCTAGTCCGTGACGAAACAAACCATAATCATACCACAGGAAAACATGATTTCGTTTGTAAAATGTTCTAGCCTTTCCATCATCACCATTATACTGGCTATAGCCCCTCAAAAAATATCTCAATGTATGTCTGCGACCATCCTTAGATTGGAAATGGGATGCACAAATAAAATCAATTTGTGGGTGAAAATTGCATGGCGCTGCAACAACACACAAAGAAAATCCCAAGAAGTTGGCATTTCTCCATTGTGGAGGAAGCTTGATATTTATAGAAGAACCCACAGCTTGATTGTTGAACCATCGTGGAATTTGTTCTCCAGGATAACAAACACTAACAGAGGGATATTCCAGCACCTGTAACATAAAATACGATCATAATGTAAGCTTCCAATCTTCAAATTATGAAGGAGTTACATGTTTTGAGTTATTTTAGAAACTGGGGTGAAATCAAAGAGACAACTTACATGTTTTGATTTATTGCGGGATACAGTTGCCATACGCAATATTCTAATCTGAGAATCACTTATTAAGTTGTTGAGTGCGTTTTGATCCAATTTGAGGCAGTTAAAAAACACAAGCTTCTCGCTATAAGCATCATGATGATCCCAACCTCGTGTGAGTGCAGTCTTTGAACTTGACACTGTTTTCAGTGACACACAACCATGTGCATCAACCAACTCCAAAGACAACGGAATCTCAGGTAAAGATAAAAGATTGTTGCAATTGCTGATGTCCAGGTGTTTCAGCTTAGACAGTTCTTTGATGCTTGTGGGTACTACCACAATATTTTCATTTCCACTTAAATCCAAACTTTCTAATGAGGAGAAGATAGCAAGTTGATCATCAGGGATTTCAATTATACTGCAATTATTCAGCTTCAGTTGACTCAAAGAGGGAAAATGGACTGATTGGCCTCGACAAGGTAATGCTTTCAGTTTCACACAATTGGAAACAACGAGAGTGCCAAGTTTGCTTAAATTATAAATGTTGCTCGGGAGAGACTTGAGATTTTCACACCTTTCCATGTCTAATTCCACGAGACCATTTATATTTTCAATTGAAGGAGGTAGCTCTTTGATCGCCGTATTATTTAAAGAAAGATATGACAGATGTTCCATCGTCTCCAAGATTTCAGGAAAATATTTAAACTCTGAGGAACCAGACATAATAAGACGATTAAGAGTCTTCAATTTACATATGTTGGTTGGTAAACTCTTAAGCTTCTTACAATTCCTGAGCACTAATGTCTTAAGACTAAAGAGACGCTCAATTGATGAGGGCAGATTTTCTATGCTTGTTCCACTCAAATTTAACACTGTTATATTTGATGGAAGTACGGGAAACTTGTTAAGAGATGAACAACCATTGAGATTGAGAGTTATAAGCTGGTCAAGATACTGAAAATAAGAAGGAACATCGGACAAGCTCATGCAACCTTGAATGTTTATGTGCTCTAGTTTTGAAGCTCTAGAGAGATCAGGTAGTTCAATCAAGTTCGAAGAGTAACTTAAATCGATGACCTTTAGGTTCTTTAGATGCTGAAACAAATTAATAAGAAGTATAATTACAATGGATACACGTACATTTATATTGAGTACTATACTGAAACATAATGGAATTGATCAGGCATACCTGGACTCCATCCCAGAGTTTCTTAAGCTGGCTATGTGGCATGTTAAGTTCAACAAGGTTTTCCAGTGAGAAATTTTGAGGCAAAGAGGTCAAAGGATAATTTGCCCAGTGGAGATACTTGAGTGTATTCGGAAGGTGGTGAAAATCTTGATGAATAGACACAGAAGATGACATAGGATTACTAGTACTAGTAGAATACAACTTCAGCAGTCTTAGATTAGTCATCTTGCTGAAAATTTCCGGATCCAAGTGCAGTTCCTCTTCAATCTCAGACATGTCTAGGGATAATCCTTTAATTGCAGCAGTTCCCTAATTTAGAAGAAAAATAAATATCAGCAGGATGCTTATTTTTATAAATGTTCTTAATTTACAAAGTTCGTTGATTTTTTTTAGAGAGAAAAAAATGATCAGTGCAGTGTCACTTACTCTATTATGTTTAAGGACCTCATATGCATCTTTAGCAGACCACAACCTACTGTGACTTCCATGCTTAGATTCTTGAAATGCAATTTCCCATCCCATCTCTTGTACTAGATCATGCATTTGAAGCTCATTGGAGTGTCCCAAGGTTATGAGAGATTTAGCAATGAGATCATCTATTGCTTCACTGATAGAAGTAGGATAATAATCTAGCATTTGTTCTACATAACCTCTTTCCATGCCTCTAAAAAAACAAGCAATGTCAAGAAGTATATTCTTTTGATTGGAATCCAATTCATCATAACATCTTTTAAGCATTTTTGCAACTTTGAACTTGGGAGCTTTCTTCAGCCTGGTCATCACATCCTCCCACATTTTGATATCCCTGTCGCATAAAAGGGAACCTAAAACTTTAAGAGCCAGTGGGTTTCCATCAGCATAATCCACAATCTGTTTTGACAGTTCCCTGTATTCTTTTGTAGGGGAAATATTTCTAAAACAAGTAGAATGAAAAAGCTGGAGAGCTTCCTGGTAATTTAATTCTTCAATCTGATATATGTCTGCCGGCTTTGCTCCAATGCTCTTGAGCACTTGAGCATCTCTAGTTGTTACAACTATTCTACTCCCATGGCCAAACAGTTCCCGTTTACTTGCCAAAAATTTAACTTGGTTTGAATTGTTGACATCATCGAGAACAATAAGGACCTTCTTAGGGCGAAACTTCCCTCGAGAAAAGTCTGGCTCAAAAGATAGATTACTCATATCTTGATTTGTCTGTCCCAGCAGCTCGGCAAAAAGCTTATTTCGCAACTTTATTAACCCATGTCTATTTGATTCATCCTTAACATTCCAAAGAAAGCAGGAACTTTCAAATTGAGAGGAGAGTTTATTATACACAAGATGAGCTAGAGTTGTCTTACCGATACCATCTTGGCCAAAAATGCCTACAATGTGATACACATCTGGCGAGCCAATGCGTAATAGGGATTCAATTTTCATTATACGTTCATCAATCCCAACCAAGAACTCAGAATAATGATATGGTGGTATACAAATTAACTTCTTCAAAACATCTTCAACAATTTTCTCAACTAATTCCGACTCCGGCCTAACATTCAAAGGGAAAACAACGATTGTTAAGCGTGAAGTGCAACAAAACTAAGGGAAATCATACATACATAACCAAAAAAAAAAAAAAAAACCTCTGGTCATTTGGTGTTTAGTTTGGAGTCACCAAATTACAATACCATCTATGTTCAATGTTCTTTTTAGCAGGCGACGATATATTTGAGCTAAGGGCCTTGCTAATGGAGATCAATGTTAGCATGTAGACTAAGGAAAGATGAAAGTTGTAACTTTCATTTATATTATAGTCTGATTTAGAGCATAATATAGAGATAATGAGATGGTGACTAAAATCGAAATTCTCTGTTTTGAAATGTATATAAGCGACATATACAAATGAAGAAAATAAAGCAATACTAAAGCTCAACTATTATTTTTTTCCTGCTTGAATTTTTTCTACTAGATCTTTTTTCCCCAAATATTAAATAAGGCTTGCCTACAGCACCATGACAAAAATGCGCTAGATTTAAGTATGGATAAAATAAGCTAACCTGTACGCTAGGTGTGGTAATTAGTATTGGCGGTTAGTATTAGTGCCACGTTAAGGGTCAATATTTTCAGAAATTCCTCAAACCTAACACAACCCGGAACAAGAACGGGTTGAGAATTCCCAAAGCTAACACGATTAGCCCTGACATGGGTTGACACTAATACGCTCTGTGCTAGCCTGTTACTTTTTTCATGTGCGGCCCACAATTAACCCCCAATTTATACACCAAGTTAGATTAAAACAACACAGACCACACATGTCCTCAAAATCAAATTTATTCCGTACTACAAACAAGTAATTAAGTCCTAAAACACATCCAACTAAAAGAAGGGAAAAATATTAAAGAAAAATAAAGCAATTGGGCGAGTTAATTTAGTATCACGCGAGTTGACACAAATATGATCTTTCTTTTACGTGTCAATTTTGGGTTCGCACCAAAATAACCTGTAGCTACCTTTTTGATACTATCCTTAAAAAATTATGTTATGTTGTAACATGTATTGTCAGCCCTTGTATTTGTCCCAATAGCTATGCTTTTAATAAGGCTTTCAACTATTATTTAAAGACATTTGGTGTTGAATCAATTATGATAATAGTTTAGATTCTATTTCTTTAGGCAAGTTTTAATTTCACCGAACACCGAAGAGGATAGAAAAATAGAGATAACAAATTTGGACTCTTTTTTTAACAGTTTTAATTTCTAGTCCTAAAATTGATAATAGAATTTTAAAATTTTGACAGAAATATTAATCTCCTGCACGGCGCATGCCCATTATATTAAGACAATTTAAAATGGTATGGAAAAATTTTCATCCAGTGAATACTGTGCTCTTTATTATTCTTGAACAGCCTTGAGTAATAGAACATTTTGCATCTCATAGAATCGTTTGTGTAAAATTTTAAGTTATCATATGGCATGTTCTTACCATCTTTAAATTTTAAAAGTCAACTGTTCATAATTTCATAATTTGGGGCTAAGTTACCAAAAGAAAATAAAAAAAAAAACTTGAATTCCAAAATATAAATGGATTTAATCAATCATATAAAGAAGCTTATTTGAAAACTTGAAATATTTAAATTAAGCAAGAAAACTTAGATCTGATTTACCTAAAGTCAGACGAACTCCATCCAGATAAGGAGCTAGCTGCTTCTAAAGCTCTTCTCCACTCATCCACCTTATCTATGGTGGTTTTGTTACTGCCAATTTGTTTCGACAAATTCGAAGGATCGACGCCATAAAAAACCGGCACAACAAGTTTCCCTTTTCCCAGCATGTGCACGAGCTCATCCAAGCATCTTGGAGAAGAAGCATAGTTTTCTGAGAAAATAACAACCGAGAGTTTCGATTCGTCTATTGCTCCAACTCCAAGAATGTCAAGATCCTCAACATAGGTCTTGATATTTTTCCGACGCAAAGCTGCGATTAGATGACTGGCAAAATTGCTACGCACGTCCTCGGATCTAAAACTTAGATAAACGTCGTACCTTTTTGGAGTGGAGATAGAAGAAGACATGTTGGTAGGCAGAGATTTCATACATCAATTACCCAAAAACACTTCAATGATATTACCTCCTCCCCATTTGGAACAAGAAAAGACTGCAAGGAATAATAATATATAAAAATTAAATATGAAGACTTATATAATCAAAGTCTACATTCATTGATTGTGACAAGAGAAGGAACCCACCTAAATCAGATGGGTGGGTGGTATCCAGCTGTTATAACAAAGTTTATCCAAAATAATTATAAATATTTCATAATTATTAAAAAAAAAAAAAGCTTCGAAGACGACAATAAGGGAAATTCTAAGGTGGGGAACTACAATCTCCCACTGATGGAGTATTATCATGAGGACCGTTGGATTAAAAGTCTGTGGTCGAAATGATCAACCTTACAAAATTAAAATATAAATGAAAAGGACTAATATATCCAATTAATTCCTTCTTTCAACCTTTGGGAAAAAAGAAATCCTCCAACAAGTCTAAAATCCTCCGTCTACGTCAAGTGCTCCACTGAAATATATTGCTCTTTCGTGACTGCAACTGGAGGCTCAGGGCAGTTGCCACCTCCTCATCTCCGCCTCCCACGACCGGACCTCCCTCGACGGCTTCTCTAGCCCCTCCGCTCCTCAGGTCACCTCCTTCTTCTTCTACTTCTTACTGAAAATTTCAATTTCAAAACCCACTTCTTCAAACACGCTAACATTTTTTGACTGTTTAAAAAAAATTACACAAAAAGCTATTTTGTTAGTTGACTGTAGGAGTTGATCGTTAATTTTGTTTAAAATATCAAAAATGTCTAGTTATCCATTGGAAAACATTTTTAATTATTTATACTGTTAAAATAATAATTTTACCCCCCTTTAACGTTAAAAATGAGTTTAAACAACTTATACACACTTTGTAACTTTAAACTTCACTTTAATACAAGATAAAAAATGCTTTTTCATTTCTTTTTTCTCCAAAGGACACTTCAATCTTAACAAAATGAAAACAAATTAATTATAATAAAACTAAAAATAACTAATTCCAACAAAACCATGATTCAATTACAAATAAAATAGTTTACTTTTTTCACAAAACTAACTAATTCCACCACAAAATATTTCACTCTTATTAAGTGCTCTATTTTTCATAAAAAAATACAAAATAATAAAAATATAAATGGAAAACAAATATTTTTGAGAAAAAATAAAAAAAAAAAAACAAAAGCAAAACTTTAAACATCTTAAAATAAAAATTGTAATGTAAAAATCAGACCAAAAGCCTTAAAAAATCATATAAAAAAGTTACAATCAAATAAAAAATCAGATTAAATTGTCTCTTTCTCTTCTATTTTCTCTTGATCTCTTTCTGGGTTGGGTATGGAGATGGTAGGGGCACGACGAGATAGGAGGCTATTATCAATTTTACGCATGCAAGTCTACGTATCCATAATTAATAAAGAGTTGAGAAAAGTATCATTCCACGAAGACAAATAACTATTCTTATTGTTAATTACTAATTTAATATTCTCTAATTCTATCCAAACAATAATAAAAAAAATTGCAAGATAGAAAAATAAAACAAGAAATTAAAACTAGAATTCTAAATTAATGAATGAAAATAATTAAATGATGGAACCTAGGTTTATAATTTTCCCCCACAATCCACTTGATTAAATTTCTCTTCTTTCCTATGATAAATTATTTTATTATGATTGTCACTCAAGAGCACTAAAATATTCACAAGCCTCCGTCGATGGTCATGCAAAAAATACCCTCCTCAAATAATTCACTATATGTTTATGAGAATTAAATTAAGAAGAGTTCATTAAGAACAAACCCTTAAACTAGATACACATGCAACGTAGGTTTACATCTATCTCAAATTAACATATGTTTCCAAGACGTTCTTCTTCTCCTCTATAATTGGCTCTTTTTTCTTTCTCTCCTATTCTCTCGTAAAAAAGTCTCTAAATTGAGATGTATTTATAGGTTTGTAGCAAATTGAAAATAAAATAAAAAGTTTAGAATTAAATTTTTCAAAACTTCCAACTAGGCACTTGGCTCTAGCCTAGGGTCGCGGCTGGTCTACTAGTTTTGAGTATATTTTTCTAAACACATAAGATATTTTGAGTATTTCAATAATAAGAGAGACAAATTTGATATTTGGGCATTTAAGAAAATGGTTAAATTATTTAAAAATTAAGAAAATGGTTTGTTTTGTCAACGGTATATCATTAATAGACTTACATTATTAATTAGCATGATTACTATTGGTAATTAACTAAAGTTTATCACAGATAAATTGGTCTACTAATGATCTATTATTGACAAACTAGTAAATTATTGAGGAAAATTAGTTAATCACTAATTAATATTGGTTAATCATTGATAAACTACCTAATTAATCAATTATGAACAAAGTTTAATAGCTGATAAACCACAAATCAGTACATTGTTGATGTAAAAAAAGGCCTCTTCTCTAATTTTCAAAAACTTTTAAAAAGTATTATAATATTTTTTAAAATATAATTATGTTAAAAACAACACTAGATGTGGAGAGATAATTCTATAAAACCTATTTCCAAAGGGAGAAAAAAATTAATTTCTCAAATTTCTTGCTTCGAATTTGTGCATGATGGGTAGACTGAAGGTGCTTGTGACATAGTTTTAATCATAAATAATATGAAGCTCTTATATATTATAGTGTGTAATTTTAAACATAAAGTTTCCACTTTTCCTTCAAACATGACATCTAAAATGAACCAAGAGAAGAACTCTTGGAAGAAGAAGATAAAAAGAAAAGAGAAGAATGCTAGCTGCACTCTTTTTTACACTATCTTCGATTATTGCTTGACACTTAGAATCCATTAGCATAATAAATTATTTAAACATAAAATAAGATAGTTGAGTCTACATGTCAGATTGTAAATAGAGAGAGTGTAAAGAAGAGTAAGAAAAAGAGTGCAACTAGCACTCCTTAAAAGAAAAATGCTTAATTTCACTTTTGACCCCTAAATTATACAACTTGTCTTATTTTGGTATCTGAACTTTAAAACGTAGCAAATCACACCTCTAAACTATTCAACTTGACTAATTTTGGCTATTTTGTTACTAAACTTGTTATATATTAGTTGAATTGAGCTAATAATTTTACTTTGAACCCCTAAACTTGTCCTATTTGGACTCTTAAATTTTAAGCTGTAACAAATCGCAACTATAAACAATGAAACTTGTTCTATTTTGACCCTCCAATTACTAAATCCGTTAAATACTAATAAATTAAGTCACATATATATAGACCTAATCGATTAATTATGACTTGATGTTCAAAATTAAATCCTTGTAATTGAATTTTATACATCTCAGACCTAGAAATAATGAATTTTATAAACAAATATACATTTTGTTGACTTAAAATTAATATGAATTTTGAGGGTTTTTTGTGATCATTGAGTCCATTTAAATAGAGAATTCATTATTGTATTAGTTATGTAATCTGAAATGCAACCATAAAAATGACAAATAGGTTATACAATAGTATTCACTATTTTCTCAAGCCTTTCTTGGTGATTTGTTAGGTACTCATTTATCCAAGTGTTTTTTTTCTTTTTTGATCATTTCTTTATTTTTAATTCATTTTTAAATCATATAATGGAGAAAATTTGAAAATTTTACTAAGCAAAAAAATAGTAAAACTTTTATTAATAAAATTATTGAAAAAAGAAAAAAATAATAAACTTAGGGTTATTAATACTAATAGCCTTTAAACTTTAGGGTATTTCTTACTTTGTCCCCTAAACTTAAAAAATTATCACTTTACTTCTAAACTTTCAAAACTTCTCATGTTGTTCCCTGAATTTTTAAAGTCACTATTTTGCTCTTGAATTTTCATAGCTTCTCATTTTGTCTACTTAATTTCTAATTTTTCGTTCAAATAGACAGAATTAAACACACGTGATCTGTACATGGGTCACCTATAAGGGAAAAAAAAGAGATTTTATCAGTCTTAAATTTTGTTTCATGTTTACACTCTCACTTAATATTTTGTTTTATCTGAACTCTCATTTAGCAAGGGTTTGCCTACATATTTCTTCACATTTTTAATACATAACTCGTTTAAGAAGTCGATATTGTTCGCCGATATCTAAATTTTAATACTAAAAAAAATGAGTTATGCATTAAAAATGAGAAGATATTCGTGAAAAATATCGAGAAAAAATATGTATATAGACTTTTTTTAAATAAGAGCAGGCACAAAAATGCTAAATGAGAATGTAAACGTGAAACGAAATCTAAGAGTAATAGAATCTCATTTTTGCCCTTATAGACGACTCATATACGAATCATGTGGATTTAATTCTGTTTATTTGAACAAAAATAAAAAATTTAGAAGACAAAATTACGAGTTTTGAAAGTTCAAAGGCAAAATGATGATTTTTTAAAATTTTAGGAGCAAAGTGAGGAGTTTTAAAAGTTTAGTGGCTAAATAGCGATTTTCAAAGTTTAGGGGTCAAAATAAAGGAGAGCCTAAAGTTTAATGGCCATTAGTGTTAATAACTCTAAAAATTATATAATGGATGAAGAAAATTTAGAGATTTGGACTTCAAAATATACATTGAAAACATATATGGAATCAAAGAGTCAACACGGTCATTTGTCTTAATCCGACAGTATTTATCAGATTTAGTGATAAAAGGGTTAAAATAGGACAAGATTTATAGTTTAAGGATGTGATTTGTTACAGTTTAAAGTTTAGGTGTCAAAATTGGATAAGTTGAATAGTTTAGATATCAAAAGGGAAATTATTAGCTTAATTCTGTTAATATTTAACGGATTTGGTAACAGAAAGACCAAAATGGATAAGTTGAATAATTTAGGGGTGTAATTTGTTACATTGTAAAATTGATGGGTTAAAATGAGACAAATTATATAATTTAAAGGCTAAAAATAAAATAAATTAAAAAAAAAATCTATGGTCCCACCTCGATTTATGTGAAAGTTGTGATCCTCATGTGCACAACCGGAGACAACCAGTTTGGCGCACGCCTGGTATATGCTGAATTGTTGAAATCAGATTCCACAAGTTCTTTCTATATTAATAATGAATATACCGTAGAAATTGACTTTAGAACGGCAGCACTTCTTTGACCAAGACTGGCCATTTATTTAAAAACGCGGCCACTTGTTTATGTCGTATTTAATAATACTGGGTTAAAACCGAAACTTTGGTCCTGCTTAGTTTTGTTTCTACAACTTTAAAAAACATATTTACACTTTTTAAACGCATAAGTTTTAAAAATACTTTTAATATAATTTTAAAATACTTTTATTTTTTTTTAAACAGAGTAATTTTTATATATTTTAAAAAAATTATAAATTAGACACTTTTAATTATGATAATGTAATATAAAATTTTTATGTGTTATAATATTAATAAAAAAATAGGCTGTAATAGAAAACTTTTAAAAGGGTGTTTGGGAGTGATGGAAACTACTTAGTCTTACTATAAACTCAATTATAAACAATAAAAAGTTCTCACATGCTACAGTAACAATTAAAAAAAATTGCTACAGTATAAAACTCTCACATACTACAGTAAAAATGATTCTCATAACTATTTCCACCCTTCTTCTAAACACCTACTAAATATTAATATTTGTAAATAAAATTGGTTCAACGTATTTGTTCCACGCAATGCCCTAAATACCCGATTAATTTTTTGTCTAAATTATCTCAATCATTGTTTTCCCCTTTGAGTCGGCGTTCGCTTAGGCGCTTGAGAGGAAATTACACTAAAGTACTGGACTCTTTTTTTTTCATTGGAGATGTGGGAAGAAATCACCTACTCCATGAGCAGGGGGCTCCGGTCCAGCTAAGAACGCGTTTGGTGGGTAGTGGACAAATGGGAGAATTGACCCAGAAGGTCAGTGGACGCCTACATCTAATAAAATTAATTATATCATTCTTAAGCTGATCGATCGGTTCTATTTTGTTACCGATATTACGGTCTCTACTCTTCTGGGTTCTGTGGGTTGTGACCTTAACGTTTTTCTTATTCCCATTTTAATGGCGGCCGCCAAGGAAAAGTACGACGTATTTATCAGCTTCAGAGGCGTTGATACTCGTCATACCTTCACCTGTCATCTTACTCAAGCTTTGCATTGGCGGCAAATCATCACCTACACAGATGACCTGCTGGAGATTGGGGACAGAATTTCGCCCACTCTTTTAGAAGCTATCGAAGAATCGAAGCTTGCCGTGGTCGTTTTGTCCATAGATTATGCATCTTCATGGTGGTGCTTAGAAGAGCTAGTGCATATAATGAAATGCAAAGGGGAACATCGTATCATACCCGTTTTTCATGGGATAGAACCA
>CAMOHE010043499.1:27713-49381 GCA_946598075.1 Artocarpus hirsutus | reverse complement strand
TAAAATTGATGGGTTAAAATGAGACAAATTATATAATTTAAAGGCTAAAAATAAAATAAATTAAAAAAAAAATCTATGGTCCCACCTCGATTTATGTGAAAGTTGTGATCCTCATGTGCACAACCGGAGACAACCAGTTTGGCGCACGCCTGGTATATGCTGAATTGTTGAAATCAGATTCCACAAGTTCTTTCTATATTAATAATGAATATACCGTAGAAATTGACTTTAGAACGGCAGCACTTCTTTGACCAAGACTGGCCATTTATTTAAAAACGCGGCCACTTGTTTATATCGTATTTAATAATACTGGGTTAAAACCGAAACTTTGGTCCTACTTAGTTTTGTTTCTACAACTTTAAAAAACATATTTACACTTTTTAAAGGCATAAGTTTTAAAAATGCTTTTAATATAATTTTAAAATACTTTTATTTTTTTTAAAACAGAGTAATTTTTATATATTTTAAAAAAATTATAAATTAGACACTTTTAATTATGATAATGTAATATAAAATTTTCATGTGTTATAATATTAATAAAAAAAAAACTGTAATATAAAACTTCTAAGTATTAATATTTGTAAATAAAATTGGTTCAACGTATTTGTTCCACGCAATGCCCTCAAATACCCGATTAATTTTTTGTTTAAATTATCTCAATTATTGTTTTCCCCTTTGAGTTGGCATTCGCTTAGGCTCTTGAGAGGAAATTACAGTAAAGTGCTTAACTTTTTCCTTTTTCATTGGCGATGTAGGAATATATCACCTACTTCCCGAGCAGCGGGCCCCGCTCCAGCGAAGAGCGCGTTTGGTGGGTAGTGGACAAATGGGAGAATTGACCCAGAAGGTGAATGGACGCCTACATCTAATAAAATTAATTATTTCATTCTTAAGCTGATCGATCGGTTCTATTTTGTTACCGATATTACGGTCTCTGCTCTTCTGGGTTGTGTGGGTTGGGACCTTAACGTTTTTCTTATTCCCAATTTAATGGCGGTCGCCAAGGAAAAGTACGACGTATTTATCAGCTTCAGAGGCGTTGATACTCGTCATACCTTCACCTGTCATCTTACTCAAGCTTTGCATTGGCGGCAAATCATCACCTACACAGATGACCTGCTGGAGATTGGGGACAGAATTTCGCCCACTCTTTTAGAAGCTATCGAAGAATCGAAGCTTGCCGTGGTCGTTTTGTCCATAGATTATGCATCTTCATGGTGGTGCTTAGAAGAGCTAGTGCATATAATGAAATGCAAAGGGGAACATCGTATCATACCCGTTTTTCATGGGATAGAACCATCGTATGCTCGGAGATTAAAGGGGAGGTATGAAGAGGCTTTTGACAAACACCGACTTCGTTACCCTGCCGATCAAGTGGAGGACTCGATTACTGCTCTCGCAAGAGTTGCCGATTTATCTGCCATAGTCTCGGCCAATTTTAGGTAATGCAGTTTTAATTTTCTAGCTATATATCCAATAAAAATTATTTCAATACCATCTTTTTTATTTTATTTTTAATTTATTTATGTTGCTGAAAGCCGTGCTAGTGAAAAACATACAAGTTTCCATAGTATTCCATATCTATATATATATATTAAAAATTAGACCATGTGACTTCTTTTTATTAAGTGAATTAGAATCCGCCTCCGTCTTACAAATGTCATTTATATATCTTTTTTTTTTAAATTACACATATTAACAGTCTAAAACTACCTCTAAGTAGACTTCATCTTTTATTTATTTATTTATTTTTTTACAAATCTTTTTATTTTTCTTGAAAAAATAATATTAAAAAAATATAAATGTACTTAATTAATTACAATGTAACTTAAACAAAAAAACAATATTGTTTGTATTATTGATCCATAATGTGAGCATAACCTAAATAGGAAGCATAATTATCATTTGAAGTCTTAAAAAGATGAAATAAATGTCATCGAGTATCATTATTATTAGTATCATTAACTTCATGATATAATAATTATATAACCTATAACATACACAAAAAGACTTAATAAATACTATATCATTAATTTAATTACATATCATCTAAAAAAACAAAATTATCATTTATTTGAAGCCTTAAAAAAAAGTGTCGTTGCATGTCATTATTATTACATATCATTAACTTAATGATATATAAATTATATAACCAGTAAGACACATAAAAAGACTTAATAATACTATATCATTAATTTAATTATAATACCCTAATTTTAATTTGTCAGTAAATTCAACTTGTCGTAAAAAAATTCCATCTTATCATTATTTTAGATATCAGTTTGAATTTAAGCAACAAACACCTTAATTTTAGAGACTTTTTAAATATAATAATATCATAGTCTGTTTGAAATCTTAAATACGTATATTATCATTATTTTAAAAAAAATTAAAATTAATAATATTAAGGTCATTAATGTCTTTATATATATGCATTAGGATATATATAAAGAATATTTATAAATTGCAAGGATATTTTAATTCTATAAATAAAAAAAGACCACATGTCTTATTAAGCTTATATGTGATATGTATATAAAAAAACAATTGAACCACCATCATTTACATGATAATAAACCGGGCATCCAAAAGTCTCAAGCTACTATAGTCAGCTGCTTCATTGGTCCATTGTGAAGAGTTAACGGTGTGTGGCGGAGCCATATATTGTTACCCCCACTCGACTTTTGAAATTTTAATTTCTTACCTTAAATTTCTAAAAATTTTTAATTATACTATTGTTTTAGAAGAAAAATTATAGTTATGCTTCACTTAAAATTCAAAATATATCGTTATACCTTCATTCAATAATCAAAATATATAGCTATGCTTGTATGCAATAAAATCTCTTACTACTCTTCAACATAGTTCCCCCACAGACAAAAGAATCTTGCTCTGCCACTGTTAAACAGCAGCAGATGGTGTCCTGTTTACTAAGTAACAGGCAGTGTGCACAGCTTCACCAGAAAAACTAATTGGTAGACCTGCATTTGCCAAGAGAAACCTCACTCTTTCAAGCGAGGTTTTATTCATTATCTCAGCTGATCCGTTTTGCTGAGAAGTCGTCCTGACAATCTGATGCCTCCTGTTATCCTTGCAAAATTCGGTGAACGAATCAGCCGTGATCAGTTCTGAGATTCTTAATTATCTCTTATCACGCTGGTTTTCAACCATGGCCTCCCACTATTAAAAGATCTTATTTGCTTCATATTTTGTCTTGAGCAAACAGATCTACACCTTCCCACTAAAGTCATCTATGAAGGTAATGAAATGCATGCTGCCACTATGAGAAGGTACCGTTGCTGCTCCCTACAAATCAGAGTGGATGTATTCCAACGCTCCTTTGGTCTTGTGCGCTGCTCTCCCAAGCTTCACATTTTGTTTCTTGCCAAAGACAGTGCTCACAATTTTCAAGTTCTCTTATCTTTATCACCTCCAAGGAGGCCCCTTTTTCCCAGTTCTCACAAACCTCTTTCTCCTACATGTCCCAGTCTTTGGTGCCAAAGTCTTGCCTTCTCAGCACTTCTTGAGACTGACACATTGCTGTGACCAAGAACTGTTGACCCTTGCAAGATAAAGGTGCCATTGCACCTCTTCCCTTTCATAATCACAAGAGATCCTCTCAACGAGCACCATTTTCTGCTTTATAGGAACATCCTCAGACACATTTCCCACATTGCTTGATTCTTCCAATACCAGTAACTCTACGAGTTGCATCATTCCCCATCACAAGCCTGCTACTATCCACTTCTTCAGAAAAACTAAACCAGTGCTTTAGGGGGCACTTGTGAAAAGAACACCGAGTCAAGTACCTGCTAGATTTGAATGATCTCAATACAAAATAGACATGATCAATACATATGATCTAACCATGAATCCGAAAATAACATGATTCTTAATGGAGTTTGAAGCATATTTAAAAATGGTGTTCTAGAAACACCTCCACCACTCGGCAGTGGATATGTGTTGCCCATTCTCGCCAGAAAAGGTCAAACGTCACTGGAAAATGATGTGCAAGCTGTGATCTCTAAGGCTTGAGGGTGGTTTTTGAGTCCTTCCCTTTCTCCCTCTCCAAACCGTGTATCCCCACACACTCCACACACAACCAACAAAAAAATATCCATTGTGCTATATGGAGAGTGGGCCTTGATGGGCCTTTTACAATAACAAGGAGAAGAGGGTATTTGGCCCAATTGGCCGACCAAATACTGTGAAAGAGGAAACCCAATGGCCTCAAGCATATTGTAAAATAAATTGTCCAACCTATTATGACCTTTGATATAATACCATGCATAAATTATAATATAATATAATTGTCTATAAAGTCATGCTCTAATTTTGTGACATATTGATTGAACAAACTATGATTTGTGCCTGTCCACATAAATATTCTAACAGTACCCACTTAGAATTAGTTTCCCTAATCAACAACTACCAGAACATCTACATACTCATAACCGAGACCATAGACAGATCCCCAGAGTCACTACTTGAGTCTTTCTTCTTGTTCATCTTTCTTTTTGGACATTCTTTCTTGAAATGTTTCTCTTCATGATAAAAATATCACTTCTTCTTAGGGTTTAACTTCGATCTTGGTTTCCCCTTTGGCTTGAATCTCACTTTTTGGATACGAAAAATGCTAGGATCACTTGTTCTATCACTCTTTTTCTTCTTTTCTTACCACATATCATTACAACTTTTAATAAAAATGAAACATAACTATCAACCATTGTTTTACTTTTTTTTTTTGGGTTGAAACCAACCATTGTTCTACCTTTTATCACAACTTTCTCACTCGTTTCTTTCATTACAATAAAGAAATTTCCCAACTTAAAAATAAAGTCAATTTAATTCATACCATTACTAAAGAAAAGCATGTACAGAACCCAACTTTCCCCAATAGAGGTTTTTATTATTGAGATGATAACAAATTTGTTGACGTCGATGTTGATCTTTGTCTACCTGAGATAACACTTAGAAGCTATACATGTCTAACAAGATACTAAACAAAAAACGAGAACCTACATAAAAAGCTTAGATCTAGATAAAAATCTGTGAGAATAAAACCCATCACCATTATAGATTGAGATTGAAGTAGAGATATATATTTATTCAATAGGAAAACAAAAAAAGTGAAAGTAAAAAAGAAAAAATCCTATCGGAAAGAGATTCTCAAGATGAAACTGCCTTTTGAATGGAAAATATTGCTCGAGTTTAAAATAAAGAATGTTTAAGTATGTTTACTTATATATAGGCAAAGTTTTAATATTTTGATACAAAAATTAGGAAAATTTAAAACTGATTTATATATGAGATTTAAGTGGACAAGCAACTAGGAAAAGTCTAATATAGGAGAGAAGGGTGACTAGATTGATATTTTTAGACAATATTATCCAAAAGTCTGTTTCTGTTAAATATACATATATTGTGTACAGTTGATGGCGCGGTAGACTGGCCACTAAGGAATATCTCCAAATCAAACACCTTGATTTTTTTTTTTTATGTACTTTGAATGTTTTTGCTTCAATTTAATTTAAATTATCACAAAAGGTAAGGCAACTATAAGTCATAGACTAAGCAAACTATCTTAAAACGATATGGTGATAGAAATGGAAACTGGTGGACGGAATGTAGCATTGCCAATGTGAAATAAGTTTATTTGTTAGTCAATGCAAAATTTTCCATTTTGTTGAAATTTGTCCAATTTGTCCTTAATAACTATTGTCATCCTTCATCTGTGATAGGCTTGAGTCAAAATTGGTTGAAAAAATTGTTGAAGTTGTCTTGAAGAAATTGAATGAAATGCCATATTCGAGATATGATTTTAGTAATCTGGTTGGAATTGAAGAACACATCAGGGAGCTCAAACCATTGTTACGCATTGGTTCCCCAGAATTTCGCATCATAGGCATTTGCGGCATGATTGGTATAGGCAAGACAACTATTGCCACTGTTTTATATGACCACATCCGACATCAATTTGACGGTTTCTACTTTCTTGTAAATGTTGCTCAAGAGGCGAAGGCACAAGGATGGGACCATTTACGAAATAATCTTCTTGCTGGATTGTTGGGGGAGGCAAATCTAAATTTAGGCCACCAATCTTCAGGATCAACTACTGTTATAGGCAGACTTTGTCGCAAAAGGGTCCTTGTAGTTCTTGATGGTGTGGAGGATGAAGACCAATTTGAAAAACTTCTACCAAGAGAGCATATCGAGTTTGATCACCCTGAAAGTCGAATAATTGTGACAACAAGAAATGCACAAGTGCTTACGAATATTGGAGCGGAGAAATACATGGTTAACGAACTCAATTACCTCGAAGCCCGGGAGGTTTTTGAATTCTATGCTTTTGATAAAAACTCCAATGTCTCAGATTATGCAGACCTGTCTGAAAAGGTGATAAAACATCATGCTGGTGGTGTTCCGCTGGCTCTCAAAACTTTTGGTTTCTGTCTTCGTCACCGTAAGAGCAGAGAAGCATGGGAAATTGCATTGGAAAAATGGGAATCCGTTCCCAACAAGAGTATTCAGCAAGCAATGAGATTGTGGTATGATAGCCTAGATGCTAAAAACAGAGATATATTTCTTGATATCGCGTGTTTTTTTAGAGGTGAGGATAGAAATTTCATAGAGAGGATATTGCATGGATGTAAATTTTTCCCGGAAGTTGGAATAAGCGATCTGATTGATAATTCTCTTCTAATAAGCACTCACGGTAACAAGATCACAATGCATGATTTACTACAAAGGATGGGTCAGGAAATTGTTCGTGAAGAATCTGAGAAAGAGCCTGAAAATCGCAGTAGATTGTGGCTTGCAGAAGATATATGTGAGATACTTGAGAAAAATACAGTAAGAGCCAAAAGCATTTAATGCTATTGTTTTTTGCTTTTTGAAAAGAAAAAAATCAAATTTTCAAACAAAATTATGGATATGTGAATTACACAGTCCTTATATTTATATTTTTGTTCTATTAAATTGTCAGGGAACAGCAAAACTTCATGGCATTTTTCTTGATACGGCAAACAGTAACAGAGAGGTGCACGCGATTCCTTCTGCAGCCTTCTCAAATATGTGCAATCTAAGACTGCTCAAAATTTTCAATTCTCGCTCTGTCGAGGACAGCAAAGTATACCTTCCTCATGGTCTTAAGTCGCTTCCCAATTCACTTGTATATTTCCACTGGCATTCGTACCCTCTGAAATCTTTGCCGTCAGATTTTGCTCCAAATCATCTTGTTGAACTTAGCATGCCATACAGCAAACTAGTAAATTTTTGGCCGACTGGTGTTCAGGTATGCTTAACTTAATTCATGCATTTAACGTTTTACCATCCTAATTTAACCAAGACGTCTTTTATTCATTTATCATTATTGTTATTTTTTTTCCAGCATCTTGGAAACTTAAAAAGGATCAATCTTAGCTACTCTGAACATCTGACTCAAATACCAGATCTTTCTCAAGCTCGTAGAATTGAGTGTGTAAATCTTGAGCGTTGTAAAAGGTTGCTTGAACTTCCATCGTATATTTCCAATCTTGACGAGCTTACTTTACTAAATCTCAAGGACTGCTCGGCCCTTCGAAAATGTTTGGCATTTCCTAGAAACATTACAAGCCTTGATATGACAAACTGCGTAAATCTCCAGATTCTCCCAAACAATGTCTGTGATCTTCAATGTCTTTGGCATCTTAATCTTTCAGGTTGTTGTCAGTTGATAAACTTCCCAGAAATCTCGAGACCCATGAAACGTTTGGAATACCTCATATTAGATAGAACATCAATTGGAGAGCTACCCTTGTCGATAAAAAATCTTTTTGGGCTCAAAATACTAAGCCTGAATATGTGCAAGAATCTTCAAGTTCTCCCCATTAGCCTCTCTTGTATATACACGCTTCAAAGGCTTGACCTTTGTCATTGTTCAAATCTTAAATCTCTACCCAAGCTTCCAGAATCTGTATCATGGGTCGATGCTCGCTACTGCAAATTGTTGGAGACTGTGTCGATTTCAAGAGCTCAGCTTAGACATGTGTGGAACATATTTGTATTTTACAACTGCCTAAAATTGGATCAAGATTCTCGCAACAACATAATGGCTGATGCACAACTTAGAATTCTGCAGAGCGCAATGATGGCAAGAGAAGATGTATCTCTCTCTTTCTTTCTCTCTCTCTATTATTAATATATACTCGCATTTAATGACTCGTATTGGTTCATGGTGCAGGGAGAAAGCAAGACACCGGATGATGAAATTTGTTTTCCAGGAGATGAAATTCCAGAGTGGTTCGAGCATAAAAACGACGGACATGAAATTAATGTCGAGCTTGATCATCAAGCTTATTGGTGTAACGAAAACTTCTTGGGTTTTGCGTTTTGCGTTGTAGTTGAATTTGAGGATGTTTCTTCCGATACAGATTTCCAGCTTCATTGTGAATCCCAGTGCATATTCCCAGATGGGAAAATGAACAAATGGTCTCGCCGTTGGACTTGGCATTGGAATGACTTGGAAGAGAACAGCACTACTCTAAGTTCTAGTCACATATTTTTGTTTCATGATTATTGTTGCAAGACGTACTGGAATTTCCCTATAAGATGTGAAGCAAGTTCATCCAACAGTACATTGACGACTAATTACTGTAACATATCCTCAGCCACCTTTTCTTTTCGCCCCCAAGACTCCATGGGATGTGTCGGCTCTTGGAATTGCCAAGTGCAATGCTGCGGGGTTCGCCTTCTCTACACCCATGATTTGGAGAAATCTCGTCTAATCAGTGATCGACATGTCACGTGTTATCCACAATCGGAAACAATAGTACTAGATCCTTCGGTACCTCTAGAACGACGGGGCCATGCAACACATGCTACAAATATTGATTACCAAAGAAGACCAATTTCCTGCGAGTGCTTAGTGTGTTGCTCCCAGTTTAGAGGTAAAGTATTCTTTGATCTCCTCCTTATTTCATGAACCACAATACTATAAAAATTGTTTTTAACATCAGTTGAAGACCGTCGTTAAAGAATTTTTAACAACAGTTTTTGGTACCAATATTCGTAGCTTTTATGATTAAAATATTTTGGCTTTTCAAAGGACTTTGCTTCTGCATGCCTCATTCTGTGTGTTTGGTTATATTTAACATTGGTTTTTCAAAGAACTAATGTTAAAAATAATTGCGTCCCACCTTTAAAATGGTCTTTTATAGTAGCGGCTTTTCGTTTTCTCAACTCCACACACCCATCATCGTCCCTCTATTCACCTCTATAAAATCCTGCTTCAGATTGCTTAAGTTGACTTACTTTTGAGATTTAAGTAGCATAATAGAAATAGGAGCCATATTATTATTATTTTTGGTTTATTCACAAATGATCCCTGAGGTTTACCTTCATTCTCATTTTAATCCTTAATGTTTAAAAAATTTTTGTTTTGATCTCTAATTTATTACTTTATTTCAGTTTTAATCACTCTGTTAATTAAGCGTAAAATATTTAATAGAAAATTCTTTTAAATATTTTTTAAAACTGATTTACACTGTAGTATGTGAGAGCTTTACATTGTAATAAACTACTACAATAAGTTAGAACTTAAGGTTCCAACTTGCTTTTCAAATAAAGCCTTAGAATGGTCATATGTGGAAGGAATAGAATGGTCATATGTGGAAGGAACTTTGTTTGTTTGTTTGTTTTTTTGACTGGCGGCGGAAGGACTTACACTAGCTTAGCTTCACACAGAGGTTTGTGACCGTCTACTTGGGTATGTGTTGCGTCCTGTCGCTGGATCAGTTACGTCAGGTATCGATCCAGCATTGAAGGAGAGGCTGGAAAAAGTGGAAGGAGATCTCAAGAATCTGCAATCAGGTATAAATCGGGTGATGGCACAAAACGAGAAAATTGTGGAAGAGCTTATTTGCGGAAGACAAATTCTGAAGCAGTACTTTGAGATGAATATTCAGGCCCAGACAGCTGCTTGAATTTCCTGTGCGCTAACTTGCTTTGCCTCTCTTTTTCATCGCTTGATTAAGGTAGAGTCGAAACTCTGAACTTCCGGAACAAAAGTGTGATAAGGATTGAATAATTTTGAATTTTTGAATTCTCAGGCTGTTCTCTTATCTGTTAAAAGTCACTGTTATGACCTTATATAATGCTTCCTGGCGTTTATGATTCTGCTTCTCATTGCCATTCATGGAACTCGTCTATTTTCATAATATATATATATATATATATATATATATGTATATATATAGCATGAATAAGTCGGAGTTCCTTTATTCACTATTCAAAAAATGGTCAATGTACTTTGTGTTACTTTGTGTTTTTGATTCTATTTCATCTAAAACAATTCTTAAGGTATTAATCGACTAAAAAGTTAAATAGAACAAATCATACTTAATCTTACTTTTGGACTTTTTAACAGTTTTTCATTTTTTTTATTGTTTTGGATTTTTTTAAATTTTGTTTAATTCTTTGTTTTTTTTAAAGTAATAACTATTCTCCTGATATATAGAAATGGGGACGGTAGGCTGATGCTTTGATCATTCCTACGATGGGTGGAGCAGGGAGCTTGATCCTTTGATCTTCCTACGATGAGAGTCATAGGATTAAGCCCACAACCAGGTCATCCGCCTAAAGACCACCCCTTTAAGGAGAGGGCTATCCACTTCTTGTTATAAAAAATATTGCCAAAAGGATTATTTTTATAATTTTTAAAGTGTTTTTATGTTTTATTTTCCATCACATATGTATGGATCCTATTTACATAGTCTTTACTTGATTATATAATTTTAAAATTAAACGTATCTTTTTAAAGTGCTTAGATTTGGGAAATAAATTTTTACATAATAATTACTTGAAATAGTTTCTTTTAAAACATTTCTGAATTTTAAATGAAACTTTTAAAAACATTTCTAAAATTAAATATCGATATAATCTCTTTTATTTAAAACTTACAAATATTTGTTGAGCATATAAATCTTAAAACTTTTTACACTAAGGTTGTGTGACTAAAACCTTGACGTTCAAGACACATTTGCGTAATACCATTTGAATATATATACATACATAGTTTAATATAATTCATACTCCGGATATTACATTTACATAAGCAGTATCCATTTTCATCTCCACCATTAGTTTTATACCCTTGAAGAACACTCCTTCAGATCAATCTTCTAGTCCTCCTTCTTTCTTGATCTTGGCTAGTATTTTGAGAGTGTAGGAATAAAAATTTGAGAGAGACTAATGGAACCCCTTTTTCTATTGTAAAATAGGAGAAAAAAAAAAAATGCAAAAATGGGTTCTTACACTAAAGGGGTCTTATTTATAGAGAATTGGCTAATTAGTCTTAATTTCTTAACCATGGTTTAATAAACCTTTAATCTACTTAATTGAGCTAAATTTTTGGTTAATAATTCCTTAAGAATGTGCAACTTTGGAGGAGAAAAGTGGACGGAAGAATTTCATCATTATCTGAAGGACACTTATCAAATCAGGCACTAATTGTGTCCTTGTTCTCGTCTCTTTACACTTTCTTAAAAATTCTTGGAAATAGATATTTTTTATATTGATACAAGGAATTTGTTTTCCGACAAGTCCTTCATTGTTTGTTTAGAGTCTAAAGCTATTCTTCAAATAAATCGATACCAATATCAATTGTTAATCATGTAATAAAATTGGGTTGTTTTCAAACTTAAAATTATTCTACACTGAATAAAACCTATCTTGACTTTTCTGCACTTTGCCTCTGTCATGACAATGTTTTTTAACAGAGTCAATTCCCAAGCTTGGTTAGCACTTTTTTTTAACGAAAATGCTACTTAAGTAATTCTGATTTTTAACAAATAGGCGGTTAAGGACTTTTTAAGTTTAGGGTGTTGTTTTGTATACTGCTGACACTATACTGCACTTGACATTTTTATAAATCAAATTCTCAAGCTATAAACTGAAATTATCCTCGCCTTAATTCACGATGAAAAATCATAAATTGAATTATTTTTCGCAAAAGAGCTATAAAATTTAGCTCTAATATTGGATATGGAATTTCAAAATTTATTTTATAATTTCACAAATTCTCCCATCATAAAACATATCGAATTTTCAAGAAAATCCTTGATCTAAATATTAAAATTTCAATATTAATTTCTAGCGTTTGCCTGGTCATCACAAGCACTACCAAGTTCATAACACTTGTAACACTAGTTCCTTGATCTTACTAACGTGAAACTCTCTAAATTGAGTAAGAGCTAATTAACATCGTTTAATTAAGTCTAATTGTCTATCTATACACTATTGATGTTTGCGATACTTGAAATTCTTATCTATTGAATTTCATGTTTCTTGCTAATAAACTCCCTTCATCTTGACCTCAAGATGGAAGGTTTTCTTATCTGAAACTAGTTTCTAATGGTTTCTTATAACACTTAATAGTATTATACACTACTAAATTTACTCTAATTATAGTATCGTGGAATTAAGCTGTAATTCATGAATCTTTACGTGCAACTATATGTTGAGGTTTTCAAAGAAACCCTTGATTTAAACATGTAAATTCTCTTAGATATAATTGATCGGGTGCTTCATTTACTAGATCGAAGTTTTGCTCGGACTATTAAGGTTGCATAGACTTGCCTAAAATTGACCATTTCCTTAAATCCTCATATTCTTTCATAATTGTTCATCTTTATTTCTACTGTGTCGGTTAACCATTAGGCCATCTTTCTAATAACTTGTGGCTATCCATAGACTTGCCCTACATGTATAGGGTGACCAAACTTGTCAGCCTACCGTTGTCATCATAATTCTTACAAAAACTTGTACTTATAGGCTCTAAACTTATCATTTCTCATGAATTTAACAGCGTAGTTATGGAAAAATCCTTAATTAGTTGTACTTATTAATTTTTAGATTTAGCTAGATACTACCTATGATCACAGGATCACTACTGTCAGCTCAAGGTGGAGATATTCATGAAAATGCCTTTCTCTATAGAAACATTGTCGGGGGTCTACAATATGCAACCGTGACTAGGCCTGAGATTTCTTTTAATGTCACTAAAGTTTATCAATACATGCACAATCCTAAAGACACACATTGGCAAAGAGTGAAGAGAATTGTAAGGTACCTGCAAGGAACTCTTGTTCATGGAGTTTATCTCAAGGTGCCAAACAATCTACAGTTTAGTGGCTTCTTAGATGCAGATTGAGCCACGGATCCTGACTATCGAAAATCTAATTCAGGCTTTCGTATCTATCTTTGTGGAAATCATGTTACTCGGTACTCCAAGAAGCAATCCACTGTGTCCAGATCAAGCACCAAAGTTGAGTACAGAAGCTTGGCGAATGCGACGGCAGAAATGATCTGGTTGCAAGACCTATTGACAGAATTAGGGATTAAACTGCCTCAAACACCAGTAATTTGGCGTGACAACCTCAACACTGTGTCATTATCAGCCAATCCAGTTCTCCATTCCCGAACAAGGCACATAGAGCTAGATCTATACTTTGTTCACAAAAAAGTGATGAACAAGCGTCTAAGAGTTAAACTTGTGCCTGGAATAGATCAAGTGGCTGATATACTGGCAAAACCGCTGTCAGCACTACACTTCAATAGACTCGGACAAAGACTAAATGTTGAAGCCCTTACAAGGCTACGGTTCAGGAGAGGTGTAAAGAATAAAACGACATCGTCTGTGGAAGAGTCTAGAAGATAAGGATCGAGGAATTTCTTCCTCAGACCAAGGGAATATTTCCGTTAGAATTCATAGTGATTCACGGCTGTATTTTTCAAGTTTGTCCGTGTGTACTATTCTAGGATGACAGTCGTCTCACTACCACTACCTAGTCATGTATTGTTCTGCCTATAAATAATTAATGAAATACAGCATGCCCGAGAGCCATTTTCTCATCATTTCCCTTTTGTCAACGACAATCGCGTTCTTACAGAAACCTTTCTTTTCATTTGAGGCTAAAGGAGAAACAGATGGTACCTTGCTGCTGAAAAAATAAGAAGTAGGCGTCTTAATGGTAAGCGCATGATTCTATTTTTGTTTGTTATATATTTTTAAAGTATGTTTGAAGTAGAAACTAGAGAGAATAGATAGAAACGAGATAGATAAGCATAAATTAGATAGTAAAAATAGTGAAGCGAGAATCAAAGAACAAGAACTCAAAGGGAGGGACAAAAAATTGCTATATTTCATCGACTGAGTTTGAATTGAAAATACAATCACCAGGCCTATTTATAGAGGAATAAAAGATAGTAACCCCAACTTAGTAATAAGATAAACTTAACTCAATCCTATTGATATATATATATATATATATATATGTATTGGATTCCTAATGTCTACATTTTCATGCTTTTCGCTAATGTCCTCTTTGTTATTCAACAGGAAGCTCTGATTTGTGATATAAAATCCTTGTATCTAAAAGAGTTATGTGGGATATACTGAATAGCTCTTTTGTCTGCCCTATGAAATAAAAATCATTCGCATATCTAAAGTCTTTGGTTCTATTTCAAAATTGGCAAACGAAAGGCGTCCCGTGTCACCTGCAGGGATTGCAAAGTACCGCGAGAAGCCAACCAAGAATGTGAGTCCTAAATCCACCCTGCAACGGATTTTCCAGCCCTGCTGAAAGATTTGCGCAGTGGAGGTCATGTCACTTGGGAACAGTCCTTGCAAGAGTAGCTTTATTCTCTACTTAAATAAGTTAGTATGTGTATATAACAAGGTTGTGCCTTTGTGTCATCTCGTGATCGTTGATCTTTGTTGGGTCTCTCTGCTAATTAGTCTAATCCAAGCTTTGCTGTTTGGAGTGGTAGTTTAAACGCAAGAGTGTGTGCAGGGTTTATGTCGATCTTTGATTGCTTGAATAACAGTTGTAGCTGAAGTTTGCCAAAAAGAAAGAATAAAATGAGAATTTTTCTCAGTAACTATATAACGATTTCGATCTGCTTTGTGTCGTGTGTTTTAAAAAATTGTCACACTTATTTTGATTGGTATTTTAGCTTCTAAATTTACCATGAAAGTACCTATAAGAAGCTAGCAATGGCATACGCTCTTGCAAGAACAAGTGCACCTAAAGAGTTCTGATTGCAGACTGTTAGAAGTAGAGATGTTCTGCATGTAGTCAACGCAAATTGTGTCCGATAAGCCCAAGTCACTAATGGTCAGTGGGTCATCATAAGCACCTCTTGCAAGCCTTTCTTGGCCTACAAGCAAAGCCTCAAGCACTGTCCAGGTGGATTTCCATTCCAAAAAAAAAAAAAGAAAAAAGTGGAGATCTTCTGCAGATGATCCATACAAATTGTTTCCATAAACCCCAAATTACTGTTGGTTTAATGGGTCATCACAGGCCCCTCTTGCAAGCCTTTCTTGGTCTACTAAAAAAGCCTCATTCAGGGTGAACCACAATTAATCTTGCGTATTTTATTTGTCTGTATTTCTTCTATGATTTTATTGCTATCAATAGTTAAAAAAATAAAGACGTCTAATTCTTAATACTAGCTAGCATGGTCTATTTTTTTTATCTCCATGTTCTTGTCTTTACCTACAAGTTTGTTCCTTCCAGTGGTGTTTGATGGTGTAGCAGTGAAGGATGACCCACTAAGATTCTTTCACCTAACACTCAAAGATCAATTCCTAATGTCCGTAGTGAAGCTAGAATTATGCCTGTCAACAATCTACCCAAGATGGCTTAAGTTGATGTGAAGTTGGACTCCCTGTATGCCAATCGAGAAAAGTACGAGTCTAGTTCTTTTTCGTTCCACATAAGGTCACAATAGATTGTCAAGTGTTGGGGGCATGACAACACCACTTCCCTCCTTTTTTATTAGTAAAAAAAAAAAAAGTTGATTCCTTCCCCTCCCATGTTGTCCTCAATCATGTTATACAAGATAAGAATGAAGAACAAAATCACTCTATTTTTGGAGGAGAATAATATTATGACATGGCCATGAATATTTAGTAAACAAAGATCATATTATAAACTTAAACTGAGCCTAATTAATCTTAAGCACTACGAAATACGCGCTTACTTTGACTGCATCATTTTAGTTGCCATAATCATTCAGTCTTTGCCATATGACGGTTGTCATGTTGGTTTACATTCATTCACACAATTGAAAGCAAAATCAAGCATTTTTCTAATATTAAAGAAGCCAAATATCGGAACAAACAAACAGCCGTTTTGTGTTTTGGTTTACATCTTTAAAAATGCCTTTTTTTAGTATTGGTCAGCAAGTCCCCAAGTAACCACCGTTGCAGCTTGCTTCAAGACACAACATTCCCGAAAAGTGAGAGATTTTATATTAATAATTACTCAGAAGCCAAAGCTTTCTTGCTTTTCCTCTTTTTTTTTTTTTTTTTTTTTTTTTTTTTTTTTTTTTTTTCTCTTTTTAATTTTTTTGTGCGTGTAAGTAGCGGTATTGAAATTAGACTGACTAACTTACATATCCCATGAAAGATTTAACGAAACTTGTTATCCTTTGGCCTTAGGTGAGGAATATTGTGTTTAGTGCAAATTCCCTCATTCAATCATGTCAACTTTAAAAGGATATAAATCGGGTTTGGTTCATAAGTTGGATAGAAATTTAAATTTGTTTGATTTTTGTGAAGAAAAACATTGTAACAAAAAATATTAAACCAGAATTTTTTTAGTTGAAACCAATGAAACAAACGTGTGATATCCAATCCATTCCCTTTCAATCCCTTTATTAACTCATCATACAAAACCAAGATAAGTCCTCAAATCTTTCCACTATTCTTTGACTATTATTTTTCTATCAACATTTCTCTCTTACCAAACAAGGTCTTGGTCTGATTCAACGCCTCAATATGCATGCCTTGCTACGCAAATTAAGCCACAAGACCAGACCCACCGGCCTAAGCTCAATTTAATAAAAAATAAGTTCAAATATTACTGCCTTTTCAACATGTTCTCACACATAACAGATTCATATATTTACCATAATATTATATATATATATATATATATATATATATATAATACAACCAAAAATCTTGCTTGTAAGAAAACTCTCTTTCTTTTTAGTCCAAATCACACGTAATATTTGTTATTTTAATTTATTTATTATTATTTATTTAGTCTTTAAATGATAATAAATAAATAAAAATAAATTTAAGTAGTCTAATAGACACGTATTTTCTAAACGATGTCAACCAAAGGATATCCTTGAATTGTTATAACGCTTCAAAAAGAAGGTCTTGTTTCATATATACATCTTGATCGTAATACACCCTGACGATGGATGTCTATAAATATCACGTATGAGGGTCCCTAAGCCTTGCAATTTTATTCAAAAATACAGTATCTCTCCAAAATTGCAGAGGTTTAAAGGATTCTCTTTTCTTTTACAGAATTTTCTTTAAGAATTCTTGCAAAGAAACTCTCTATTCATTCTTCTAATTATCAATGGTTAGAAGTTAAATTTTCTTTTCTTTACGTTTCTACATTTAGATGATTTTATGTATTTTGGTTTATGCATATATGAAAATTATAATTATGTATATGTAAATTTCTAACATTTGGTATCAAGAGCATGGTTTTTTTTTCTACCTTGATATGTTTGAATGGAGTTTTTCAAAATACCCAAAAATTTTGTTGTATTTGAAATCATTTTTTGATGATTTTTGATGAGAACCAACGTTAGAAATCATTAGGAATTGATTTTCTAACATTTCTAGGTTTTTAAAACACCAATTTTGATGCCCATAAGTTATAGAAACGACCAGATCTATAATTGGACCCATTTGGGTCAAATTCGGGCGAAGAAGACCCAAAATAACGTGAAAAATGAAATCAGGGGCCAAAAAATGACTTGTCGTTTAGGCCCCTGAAGGCCGTGTTTTCTCATTAGAAAATGACACGTTGTTTTACTCAAGCAAGGGGCATTGGTCGTTTCATAAAACGACACATCGTTTTCATCAATGATGAAAAGACATGTCATTTTCAAGGGTATTTGTTGTTTTTCTCAAGGCTAAAATGACACATCGTTTTGGGTTAAATGGCCAAAATGACATGTCGTTTTTTGAGCAAGAAAAATAAAAATAGAAATTGAAAAAAAAAATTAATTAATTATGTTTTGGTTTTTTTTTTTACAAAATTTTTATTTGGGTATTTTGGAAAATTAATTTTTTTGATGAATCTAAAATAAATTTAATGAAATCCAAGATTTAATTATTGACATTTAAATAAAATTTTAGAAATTTATTTTAGATATGGTTATGAATAATTTATTTTGCATGTATTCTTTAATTGCTATTTTTAATACATACAAATTCATGAATATTTTATGCATGAAAATTAAATGTCTTGAGTGATTTGTATAATTTTAATTAATTTAAGAGTAATCACAACATCTTAGATTATATTGTAAATGACACACTATCACCAATGTGATTATAAATTTTAAATCACATTTAGTTAAACGAACATTAATTGTAACTAATTATGTTTGGTATAATGAAATTTATCTTATAGGAAATTTTAGTATATTAAATATGATTGATTAGGATGAAATATTAAACTATTTTCTTAATTTTCCCATAGATATTAAGAAATGGAATATAGTTTAATAGTTTCATCATAAGGTATCATGTGAATTAATGTGAGTTAGAAACTTAGCCCATAGGCCGTTTGTATATGTCATATGATTTATAATTCCTATAGCATGATTTACGTTGGTAAAATATGACAGCTTCAAAATTTGTGACATGAGCATGTATGTTTGATGTATTATAGTAATTCAACTTGTTAATTTATCTGATACGAAATGTGATATTTCTGAGCTTAAGAGTGATAGCTATATAGTCCAGAAGGAAGGGTGGATGGACATTGACTATGTCATTAGAAAGGATGAACCGCCCTCTATCACTAAGACCAGCACTCCAGATGATGTTGGTTGATAAGAAAAATGGGAGTGATCCAATCGTTTCTTAGTTATGTTCATAAAGACCAAAATCTCTGCTGAGATTAGGGGTTGGTTGATCAATATGACAATGTCCGAGCACTATTGAAGGCTATTGATGAGCAATTTGAGTCTTTAGATAAGACATTAGCAAGCACCCTAATCATGCAGTTTTCATTCTTGAAGCTTACTAGTATTAAAGGCATGCGTGAGCATATCATGCGCGTGAGAGACATTGCGGCTCAACTAAAGATGCTTGAGGTTGAGATGTCTGATTCGTTATTGGTACATTACATTCTAAATACTCTACCCTCCAAGTATGGTCCTTTTAAGATCTCGTATAACACACATATGGACAAATGGTCAATTAATGAGTTGTTGACCATGTGTGTACAAAAGGAAGGAAGACTCATCATGAAAGATGGAGAGAAAGTAAATTTGGCAACCCAGGGTAATAAGAAAAAAGTCTCAGACCAAGCAAAAGGGGAAAGGCAAGGTTCCTACAGTTTAAGTGCTTCTTTTGTAAGAAAAGAGGCACCTAAAGAAGGATTGCTCTAAATTCCAGGAATGGCTTGAAAAGAAAGGTACTCAATTCTCACTTGTTTGTTATGAATCCAATATGATTGATGTTAATTATAACATATGGTGGATTGACTCCTGTTCTTTAATCTATGTTACCAATTTCCTACAAGGATTGCAAAACCTGCAGAAGCCAATGGGAAGTAAACAGAGCATCTATTCTGGAAATAAGATGAGTTCATATGTGGAGGTTGTAGGAACGTGCAAACTAGTCTTAAGTAGTGGCTTTGTTTTGTATTTGGAAAAGACATTTTATATTCCTAGTTTTTCTAGAAATTTAATTTTAGTTTCCACACTTGTATTAGTTGGATATTTCTGTAAATTTTCAAAATCTTCTATCAATTTGTTTTATAAATATGATTTTATTGGATATGGTACTTTGTCTAATGGTCTTTTTCGTCTTAATTTACAAAATGATGCCAATTATACTACTATGCACGTTCATTAAAATGTTAGTATAGAGTGATATATTGTAAATGATGAATCCTCTATGTTGTGGCATCGTAGATTGGGACATATCTACATTTAGAGAATTAAAAGATTAGTAAATGATGGAGTACTTAATACTTTAGATTTTACTGATTTTGATACTTATGTGGACTGCATTAAGGGTAAGTGGACCAACAAGTCAAAGAAGGGTGCCAAGAAGAGTTCTGATTTATTGAAAATCATACATGTAGATATTTGTAGTCCAGACATGGACACATACTCTCAAAGGTACTTTGTATCTTTCATAGATGACTACTCACGATATATATATCTCTACTTATTTAATAATAAAAACAAAGCATTAGGTGTTTTTAAGGTCTTTTAAGCAGAAATAGAGAAACAATGCAAAAAGCAAATTAAGATCGTTAGATCAGATAGAGGTGGAGAGTACTATGGTAGATGCACTGAGCATGGACAAGCACCTAGTCCATTTGCTAAGTTTTTTCAAGAACATGGGATTGTTGCCTAATGCACTATGCCTGGTTCTCTAGACCAGAATGGTGTAGCTAAAAAAAGAAACCGAACATTATTAGACATGGTGCGGAGCATGCTTGCTAGCTCCAAACTTCCTAAGTTTTTGTGGAGTAAAGCACTTAAGACGACAGTGTACATATTAAACCGAGTTCCAACCAAGGCTATTCCCAAGACGCCTTTTGAGTTATTCAAGGGTTGCAAACCGAGTCTGTGTCATGTACGCACTTGGGGATACCTATCGGAGGTAAGAGTTAATAATCCACAAGAGAAGAAGCTAGACCCAAGGACCATAAGTAGATATTTTGTTGGTTTTGTTGAATGGTCTAAGGGATACAGATTTCATTGTCCATCTCATAGTACTAGATTTGTGGAATCAAGAAATGCAAAATTTTTTGAGAATGACTTGATTAGTGGGAGTGATAGATCCTGGAATACTGTTTCTAAGAAAGATTATATAGATGCTCAATCTTTCACTTCTTGTGACAGATTGATTGTTGTACCCAACATGCCTAAAGTTCAAATGCGTGATGAACAATAACAACTCGTCCAAGTTCTATAGACTACATATCAATAAATAAGTTCAATTGAACAATAGATACAAAAACCTGTTGAATAGCCTGTTGAACAACATGTTCCTCAAGAGAATGTTGAACCAACATTAAGAATATCTACTAGAGAAAAGCGATCGACAATACCTAGTGACTATATTATGTATTTGCAAGAGTCTGACTACAATGTTGGAGCAAAAAATGATCCTAAAATGTTTTTACAGGCCATGAGTGTTAGACATGTATGCCCTAAGGAGTAAAAATATAATAAGTTTTTGAGACATTTTTATCAATAAAGAATTCATTTATTATTTATATACCAAAGATTGTCCTCTTTACATTTATATTTATTGAATGTATGATAAGCAAATAATAGTCTGAGACTGTTAGTCTAAACCTTTAAGAATTGAGGATATGATGGACAGATTATGCTAAAGACATGATTCTTGAGGTGACAGTCTAAATCATAAGATCTGTAATCGAGAGAATAAAGTTAGGTGCTTTATTCATGTAAAGATTGTTATGTTGTCTACATCCCTATTGGGAGATAATTTGTCTTGACCATCAGAGATGGACTCCGTGAATAGAAACATTGGCACGTTGTCATAGGTGATAATGTGTTGGATCGGGATATAAAGTGAATTGATTTGGATTAATAATTTT